>JAPMOR010003273.1:76050-93113 GCA_026543865.1 Argiope aurantia | reverse complement strand
TTCTTTTGTTATTTTTTTATAATTTTGTTATTCTTTTGTTATTTTTTATTATTTTTTGCTAATATGTTATTTAAAAATAACTTTAATATATATATTATTGTTCGTAAATTTGTTGGAATTGAAGTAATAAACGAGCTCATTCAAGTGCTTAATAAAAACATTTATTGCATTTCATTTTCATAATTTCATCACGTTTATCACTATTTTTCTTTAATTCTTACTTAAAATAACAGCAGACGATATCCGGAAAAAATCTTTCATTCTGATTCTTATCCTCACATTCCTTTGAGAATATTTAAATAATCAGAAAGAAAAAGAAAAAAAAAACCTGTAATGAAAGTCAGGAAAGAGACATCGTTTCCTTTACTACATTATCAGACCAAAAAATGGTGAGAATCGAATATAGGGAAACTTCAAAAAATTGGAATTTTCCTTATTCCAATTTTTTAACAAAGGAAATCATAATATCGGTTTTTATACACACTTTAATGTTTACAGGCTCAATGTTATCCATATGCTGCAACATGTGATGTGTTTAATACAAAAATCGCTTTGAACTTTTTTATAAGACCGATCAGTGGATATAGAATCAAATAAAATTTAGCGTTCCTTGGAGCAATAAGAATTCAATAAGAAAAGTTTTTAATTTTTATCAAATTTTTAATTAAAAATTAATTCAAATTTTAATTTTTTCATCAGTAACTTCGAAGCGTAGATAAAATAAAATCCATGTTCACACCACTTTGAAATTTTTAAAAAATTCTAATTTTTTTTTCTGACGTTAATTTGTTTTCCTACAATGTTTTTTTTTTAATTTCAATAAATTTTTAGAAGTATTTTTGTATATAGCAAAGTAGCAGCTGTATTTTAATATACAGTTGTTTTCGTTCATGAATTGGGTTTAAGAATTGCGTGTATAATGGAATTATTGTTTGCCAACGGATTCTAAAAACCTCCCGCTTTTGCGCATGCGTTAGGATGGGTTCAATTCTTCAAAATAGAGGTGAGAGGAATGAAAGGAGATGTTTTAAATATAAAGTAAATTCCGGAAATGAACACATCCTTTCGTCTCTTCCCTTAGTGAGATAGAATCGTCGAAAAGTGATCATCTCAGGATACTGAAACAAACGGTATCTGTAAATTGCATTTTTGTTCTTACCTTTATCATAATGCTTTACATTCATTGATTTTCAAATTATCGATATTAAAATAATAGAACAAGAGTTCCATGATTTTTAGTATACATTTTAACTTAAAATACCCACTTACCAATTTGCTTCGATAGGGAAAAGAAATTCGGAAGTCTGTCATTTCAATTGTGACAGCAAATACGTCCTCATTAACTGTTTACACACAAAAAAAAATTAACAACATTTTCCTGCTTATTTTAGTATTAGAATAACTTCCGGGAGTGAATTGCTTGAAACCGTCTAAAATTCCTTTTACCATCATTATGAACCTTTTATCGTTATTGGTATCAACTGAAACAATGACTGGTTGTCATTAAATGGTTGTTTCAAAGAGAAATGTTTTGGTCATTGGCGGGTTATATTATCTCAGTCGATTGAGCTAATGACATTTGAAAAAGAAATATGAAAAAGAATGCAAGCAACTTTCCGTTATTAAGTTATATACCAACAGTATACTTCCTTGTGCACACGAAGTATACAGGGTGTTTCAGTGAACCGTTTCAGAACTTCTAAGAGGGGTAGGGTACATCCTGACAACTCGAAATCATAGAGCAATGTGGGGTCGGAAATGCTTTCCTGAAGCACCATAAAGAAAAGAGACCGTATATGAGGAATCGTTTTAATAATACATGAAAAAAAGCAAAAGGTACATGGATTAAAATAAGCGTTCGAAGTTTCTTCCACGGGCTACAATGCACGCCTCACATCTCCGACGCATGGACATCCGAACATTTTGGATACTCCAGGCATATCTCGAATCTCTCCGGCAGCTACTGCGATTCTTGCAACGAGCTCCTCAGCAGTGTCAACAGGGGTATCATAAACTAACGATTTCATATGACCCCAGAAATAAAAATCAAAACATGATAAGTCGGGTGACCGAGCAGACCAACGCACGGGACCCCCACGTCCGATCCACCGTTCACCAAATGTGACATCCAGGTAGTTACGAACATCTCCGCTATAAGGGGCAGGGCTCCATCGTGTTGGAACCACATTGTCTGTTGCTTCGATGCAGAAATCTGTTCATCTCTCAAAAGTTGTGGCAATACTTGCTGCAGAAAGAGCAAGTACGTAGGTCCGGTTAGACGACCCGGTAACAGGTAAGGTCCTATGAGGTGATCTCCCACAATACCGGCCCATACATTGACCGACAGTCGATTCTATGCTGCGCGACGTCGTATTGCATGCGGGTTCTCGACAGCCGAGATATGGTCGTTATGCGTGTTGAAAATTCCTTCCCTTGTGAAGGATGCCTCATCGGAAAACAACACTTCAGCAGGAAAAAGGGGATTTGTAGCACATTTTCCCAGGTACTACTGTGCGAAAGCAATGCGAGGTACATAATCCTCCGGTTTCTGTGTCTGGACACGCTGCACGTGAAACGGATGCATGTCTTCTGCTCGGAGAATATTCCAGACGCTGCAATGGGAAACCCCGACTGCGTTTGCTACACTTTGTGTACTCGTTCTTGGATTCCCCTGTACATGCTGCAGCACATTCTGTTCAGCGTCTGCAGTCCGTGTTGTTCTTGCCTTGTCTAATGAACCTGGGCTCTTTCTAATGAACCTGTCTCAGCTAACCTCTGGTGCAGTCTTGCAAAGAAATTATGACTGGGAATACGCCTCGTCGGATATCGTTCCGCGTACAAACGCTGTGCGGCTGGCCCATTACAATTTGCCGCCCCGTACGCCAAATGCATATCGCCTAACTCTGCGATCGTTTAATCATCCATCCTACTAACTTGGCGTTCTTGTGCGAAATGAAGATTCCCTGCACGAAAGCTCGGACTTTTCGCACAACGCCATCTACTGCGTCAAGAAAGCCTTTCTGACTGCCCATGGATATATGATTTTGGTTCATCAGGATGTACCCTACCCCTCTTAGAAGCTCTGAAACCGTTCACTAAAACACCCTGTATAAGAAGAAAGTATTATTATCATCAAAAAAATTTTGATTCCAGATTATGATGAATTTTCGCATTTCAGATTTCTTGAGTTCAAAAAACGCATTTATAGAATTATGTTCGACAGCAGACGTTCATGAGAATTTAAAAAAAAAGCTGAAAACTACAAGCATGAAATTTAGTATGGGAAATTTACTCCAATTTTGTAAATTTCTTTTAAAATTTGGATGAAATCCAACGAAGCAAAGTCTATCCATATGCATGTGAACACAACAGCATCAAAAACGCAAAGAGCTATATGGATGAAATTTTGTATGCAAATTTATAATTAAAATTGTGCATGTGTAATATGTTCATTTGAACCAAATCTATGAAAAAAGAGTGACAATTTATTGCCTTGTATATTCTCATATATATAAACTTTATGACTCAGATAAATAAGTTTGATATGTGGTCTTGTGGCCAAAATTATAGATATATGTCAAATTTTTAATTCAATCGGATAAAAGTATAATTTTGGCATTCTTAGCGTAATCTGAAAATTTCAAATAAATTCGGGAAATAAACAAATAAACGTGGAAATAAACAAATACCCAACTTTTCTTCAGTTTTAATATTTTTTTTAATACATTTAAGTATATTTTGCAATATCTTTTATTGCTTTAATGATAGGATTGATACTCATGCAATATTTAACAACGATAGTGGATACAATTTGTTTTGTGTGTGTATGTTAAAACAGCTACAGTTGACAAAATGTTTATTTGTACACTTCAATTTTGGAATATTATAGCAAAATAAGATAAGGTAACTAAGTTAAAATTGCAGAAATATATTCTAGTGAGGTAAAATAATAATAAAATATCAACAAAAAACACTCACATAAACTTTAGTTGATTAATGAATAAAACTTTATAAAAACTGTACAAAAAGAGTATTTGTACACTTACTTAGTGACAAATTTTAAACATAATTATAATTATTTTATAGAAATTTAATACTTTGTATGCATTCCATTGGCTTTTACAATTGCTTCAAGACGTCTTGGCATTGATTCTATTAACTTTTTGGTGGTTTCTTGATCTATTTCTTCCCAAGCTTCCATGAGTGCTTCTTTCAAACTATTTTTACTTGTAATATTTTTTTCGGACTTGAGCATCCAATAACATCCACAAATTTTCAATTGGATTTATATCCGGAGATTGTGGTGGAGTTTCAAGGCGTCTTGGCGCATTATAAAGCAACCATGTTTTAGTAACTATCGCAGTGTGTTTTGGATCCTTATCTTGTTGGAATAAGAAAGTGTCACCGATACCCAATTTTCTAGCACTCTCTAATAAGTTATGCCGCAATACATCAATGTAACCTAAAGCTGTCAATAAAGTGTAATTTCTCAACATCGCCATGAACTACACAGCCCCAAACCATCACATTTCCACCACCATGTTTCAGGGTCTGAAGTACATTTTTACTATCAAGGGCTTTTTTTATTTTCTCGCCAGATTTTTCGGATACTAGGGGGTGAAAAAATTTCAAACTTACTCTCATCTGAAAAAATAACATTTTTCCAGAAGTCCATCGGTTTGTCTTTGTATTTCAAAGCAAATTCCAGACGCTTCTTTCTATTTACTTCAGAGATCATTGTTTTTTTTTTTTTCTAGGAGTTCTGCCTTTTAAACCAGCACTATGCAACACATTTCTTATTGTTTGAGCGGTCACTCTAATGTTAAAAGATGCAAGAATGTCATCTGCAATTTTCTGAGCAGAAATTTGTGGTTTTCTAATAGCTGCTTTAACAATACTTCGTTTATTTCTTGAATTTACTCGGGCGCCTGGCCTGCTTTCATTTTCAACGCGTCCAGTATTTTTATATTTTCTTACGATGTAACCAATAGTTGTAAAGGGTAACTTAACCATCTTTAGAATTTCCCGATAAGATTTTCCACTTTTATTAAGGTTAACAATATGAGTTCTCATGTCTAAAGAGACTTCTTTTGATTTCGTAGGCCATTTCTCAACTTTTCTCTGTGATTGACCTTCACTGTTAAAAAAGATAACCTTAAATGTTTAAAAAATACAAACTATCCAAAAAATTAACTATAATGGGAAAAATTACATGAAAAGATAGTAATACTTACCGGAGATATAGGTGTACAAATATATTTTTTGCAAGAAATTTTCCAAGTTTGTAAGATTTAGATTTTATTTTCAATTATTTCAAAATATTTTTTTTTTCGTTTTCTTAGAAATAAACAACAAACTCACGCTCAAACGTCGCAATGAATAAAATAGCTCCTTATATGTTTCTAAAACTTTAAAAAAAAGTGGTGTACAAATAATCATTTTGCCTACTGTATATAATGAAAATTTTTTAAATAAACTAAAGAAACGCGTATCAAGCCTAAAGCATTATCATGCTATAGCGTTCAAAAATGAGATAACTAATTGTCCTATTAGTTTATCATTAAATTATTCGAAACTAAATGAAAAAGGTTCAAATAAAATTGATGCAAATGTTTACTATCAAAATTAATTAACATAAATGCTATTTTAGAGTCTTAATTTTTTTTTTTTTTCTTTTTCTTTTTATTTGTTTTTTAAAAAATTATTAGATTTAGTTTTAAAAAATTATTAATTAATATGACCTAAAAAATGTTAAATTCAGATGGAATGAATAATTAATGTTTAGAAATTTATTTTGAGTTTTCCCAAAGATATTTATTTATTTATTTTAAAAGAAAGTATACAAAATAGAAAACTACAGTTACCGGGCTACTACAAAATGAACAATAAACAAACATACAAATAAAAGCTATAAGCATTGAACCAGAATCCCATTAGGAATTTAATGTTACACAAGAAATAGGTTATATGTGATCTAATTAAAATTTAGAAGTTGCGAACTCAAACTTATAAAAACGTATATGATTTAAAAACTGAGTATTTTCGATCTTAAAAGCGATACTAAACACTGAGAAATTTTAAATTGTTCAGATTATGCGTTTTTCTTATCTTATTCTTATACATTATATTTTTATAACGTATATTTTCTTATACATTAATATTTCTTATCTTATTCTTATACGTTTTTATTATCAATCTTAAAAACACTAGGAGTATTAAGATTAAACACTGTAAACAATATAGTTTGTTTTACTTACACTATTTTTTTAGGAATATGTTTTCATGTCTGTTCCATATCTCCTTCTCAAAAACTGAGCAGATTTCAACCACACTTTGCATTTATTATTTAAAACAGAAAGAATGATATGAACTCTACAAAATATAAAAACTAAATAAATATTCACTTAAGGCACTGGATCTAGAAAGTAACTGGATTGTTTTTTTAATCTTTGGAATAAATTATCCCACAAAAAATATTTTGTACCATCTTAAAATTAAAATTTTTATCTTTTTAATGATATCATTTAGTTTTTTTCTATAGAACTTTTTCTTTAATTTTTATTATTTACCAAAATTTAACAAATAACTAAATATATGCAGACGATTTTGAAATAAGGACATTTATAGACATTTTCTGGTTCGAATCTTTGAACTATTCTAATTTTATTTTTTAATATTTCTGTTTTTATCTTTTAAATATTTTTGACATCTTTATTTATAATTTTTAAAAGAACTCAACATTTATTTATTAAAAATGAAATTGCTGACGATAAATTTTGTACTGTAATTTTTTACATAAAAATAAGTTTTTCTATTAAAAATAAGTTATTTGACAAGTTCACTATCATACTTACGCTTGTGATTCGAACTTTCTAATTAGATGACAGTTTCATTCTCATCTTTTATAGTTGAAAAAGGGTCATCAAATTACTATATATATGAATCAAACGCATCAAATTATAGTATATATGAATCAAACGCATGAATCAAATGGCGTGAGTTGCAATCAACGTGTAAAAAAATGTTTATTTATGGACATGTTGGGAATTCTACGAGTTCTATTATTAAATAGATTCTTACTTTTTCGTATTCGATGTATAATCAAATTTTGTTCATTTATGTTGAAGTATAACAAGATATGAATGAAGATTTTATGGCAATTAATAAATCCAGTTTTTCTTTAGTAGAAAATCTGAATTTCATTCCTCGCGATGCTAGATATTTAAACTAGTGAATAATAAATGTTGAATAAGAAAATTCACCTTGTAATGACTTTTTAAAATTAGATCCATTTAACATTTTTTTTTGATAAAAAAAATAAGCTGGTATATGTTACCCTATACAAATCCGGAATGTTTCTTGGATTCGTGGCAGAAAATCAAAAATCAACACTGTCATAACAGATATGTTACGTCTAGTTATTTCCATTTCGAGTCAACCCGTGACTCTTCTGCAATTCGCCACCAGTTGCAAAGGGCATAACGATGTTGGAAGTGAACAGGGAAGCTTCACTCAAAACTGTAATTTAGAGTTCAAGGACAAAATGTCAAACTCCAGACTACGTTTGTACCTTTTCTTGCTCAGGGCGAATATACTAATATCATATGTTCGGACGTTACAATGTTTATTGACATATTATTATTATGCTAGAATTTTTAAAATCAATGCATCTTATATAAAAAGCGTGGCAGAGACTGAAATTCATTAATTTTACGCACAGATTTAAAATAAAGTAGAACCACACCTGCTACTTTTTTTTTTTTTTTTTTCCTTCTGCTTTTCTGTTTCGTTTCTTAGGGGATTAGGCGCCTCCGGGTGAAGTCCAAAAATAATTTTTTTTTTTTCACGGACTTCGAGTCGCGTCAGTGTTTTTCTTTAGTAAAAACTATTGAACTGAAAAGGGCGGTGGTAGGATCTAACAGCACTACTTGTTTTCTATGTGAAAAAATGAATTTAAATTTAGAAAACCCAATATATTGCCAGTTTAAGCAGGATACAGAATATAGTTTAAAGTTTTATGTAAATGTAAGTAATTTTTTAAGTTATTACTGTTACTGTACAATTAATTTGTCGCTTTTAAATTATTTTGTAATTTTTCAACGGTTTAAATAATATTTGATTCATAATTCATCGTGAAACGATCTATTATTTTTTTTTTACAGAAATCTAAACTGTAAATAATAAATGAGAGGAAAGGCACTGACGATGTTTTAATGATGAGAATATTTGTAGTTGTCTTTGTATTAATATTGATTGTTAATAAACATTTTGTAGCTTATTAATGATTTCTTAATTATTATTTTTATTTCAGTTAATTCTTTTTTTTTATTTCCTTTAAAATATTCAACAAATAAGCATTTATTTTTTCGTATAATACGAATTGCGAATATTATTTTTAATCAAGTTTTTTTATATACATCCCAAAACAAATTATCGTTTTCTAAATAATAATAATTTTGTATGCATATTAAATTTACTTAAATTCCTTAATTTAACATAAAAGACTTAATCTTCAAGTTTTCTTTCTAAGCATGCTTCTTTTTTTCCCCCTAATTTATCCGAGCTTAAATTAGCGTTTTCTAAGTAATAATAGTACCCTTGGTATGTACATTAATTCTTCAATGTTTCTCCCGTTCTGCATTAAGTTCTCAATTTCTTGGATTAATTCAAATTTCAACTGTTGTTGGGAACATGTTGCAAGTTAGAAACCCTTCTGATTTATATTAATAAAATAATAATATCAATTCATAGTTTCATAATACTTATGATATTCTCAGTGACAATTTGGTTATACAATCCATTGCGCATCTTGTAGGAGGATAATACAGGTGACATCTCAACTTATCAAACGATGCCGGGTAACTAGATGCTAAATTATGTTTCTCATGCATGCATCACAAATATTTGGGTGAGAAGTTGTCGGTTCATTGGCTTATTTCTCGCTTCCATAACAGGCATAGTAATATGGAGTAGGTCGAGTTACCACCGTTTCAATGATGAAGTATACTTCTTACGAGATGAGTTGTACCATAGCCGATGATAGACCTTTGGACTCAACCTTCGGCCGTTGCATCGACGCTCATTCATAATACTTTGGATCCTTAGGCAAGTGGAAGAAACTCCGATGAGGTTTCCAGTAATTACTTCACATCATTTTTCTTGAAACTACTTGATGAACTTTTAAAAAACATAAGTCTTATGCAATATAGCCTACATGTTTTCCTTCATAATATAAAGTTCCAAATCAAGCCAGGCTTTATTTAATGGATATTACTGATGCCATATCTTTTTTTCCTTCCAAAAATAAATTCGGAATATTTCTGTTGCAATAATATTATTCTCTCTGTCAGCGAAACTGGATTTCTCGACGTAAAATGATTGAGAAAAGGATAAAAATTAACGGGAAAATGCCTTTGAATTATTCTCATCTGTAGAAGAGGGAATGTAAATATAATTTAATAAACAGTAGATTTCTGTGGTTATAAATTTATTGATTTATTTTCTTATAAAAACAATCGAGCTATAATCAGTTAAAAAATCTTTTTTATGATTTAACTTTTTTTAAATAAAAGTTTTGAAACTAACAACCGCAAATAATCTAGAACTTTTAAGAGTATTTTATAATTTGCTTCGCGTAACAAAAAAAATAAATAAATAAAAAAGAATTAATTATTAAAAGATGTGCCCATTTAGACGGGCTGCTCTGTATTTAACAATATCGGACATGATTGTCACAGATGAACTTACGAAAGTTTTAGTAGAAAATTTCATGTTCATTGGTAGAATGCTTAAAAAAACAATTATCTGCAGTACGTGTAAATATATAATGATATTAAAAGTAGTTTCCTTACTGTAAGATCTTCTCTATTCATAATGCTCAAATCAAAACTATTATTAAAATCGGATTAAAACAAATAGTGATCTGCTAACAGAAGAAAAAAAAATGTAATACAAAATAAAAGATATTGCTAAAAGCAAATATAACCTCCAATGAATCAGTATAAATTATCAGTATAAAATTAAAATTATAAAAATTGCAGACTTCATCTCGTTGATCATTGCTGCAATCGAACATAAAAAAATGTTAATAAGATGAGGAATTTATGATCTCATGATTAATTTTTATTCACACTTAAGTTTATTTGAACACCAATAAATAAATCAAATCAAATATTTAAAAAAAACAGAATTCTGAATATTCTCATCCGTTAATGACTCAAAACGGTGGATATATTTTAACTCATCCCAACGTTAATGATTTTACTAGTTTATTCTGTTATAGGTAGTGGACTAAAGGGATAGCGTATTTTAATAAATGTAAGAATTTTCTATAAATTTGCCCTTTTAGCGACCCATTAGTTCCTCAGAAACATTGGTTGTGTTTAATTTCAATTAAATCTCTTAGCCATAACTTGGTGTTCATGTTTTCTTCAACAAAATATTTATAAATATGAGACTTTGACAGATTTTAAAACCATATTATTTTTAAGGGATTTTCACTTGTTGGGTCTATTATAGATATGAAACCTTCCAATCGAAGTCGAGTCCCAAAATTTAAATGTATTGGTAATCTATTTCAAATTACATGTTGACTTTTCATTCTTCATTTTCTAATTCCTCATTAAATTGTGCAGATAATATTTCTCCCTTCACTACCAACAATGGGAAAAAAATCACAAAATTGAATAGTTGATGAAACATTGAAAATGGTTTGCATTTCATTGCAACAATAAAGGCTACTGCTGAAATTTGTGCAAAAAAATCAATCAATCGGTTAATATTCATAAAAATAGAAATTAATGTCATAAAAAAGACTATTTTTTAAAAATGTCTAATGATGTAAAAATTAGTTTCATGCAATATTTTCAGGAGTTTTTGGTGTGAAAGCCTCAAAACTTCGCATAGTTTTTAATTAGTAAAAATTTCAAAAAAAAAAAAAAGTTCGGAGATGCATTTTTTTCTCCTCCAATCAGTATGTGCAAAATTTAGTAACTCTAAGTCAAAGGTGTCACACAGATATACATATTCAATCATCTTAATTATTATTAAAGATAGCTTAATGTGAGAACAAAAAACTTTTTATCATAATCAATTTTTTGAATTATGACTGACTTGATAGTTTTCTTATTGATTTAAACTAATATATTAATGGAGTTAAATCACTAACAATATGCATAAATATTCGAAAACTAAATCAGCGAGGGGCAATTGATGTTTATCAAGTGTGTGATTATATTTATCACCAAAATAAGGAATTTCTTTGAAATGGGCTCGATTTATTATGATTTCATTTACTGAGCAAATACCTTCTTTTTAATTCCGCTTGCAACATTCCTATGAAAGAAATTATCACAACCAAATCGGTCATTTACTCGAATAATTTTCGAGTAGTTCCTGGAAAGTTCAAAATTAGAGATGCCTATCAACGCACTGCTGTTTCGCTCCTTGCGAAATAAGATCTGTTTTCATCTGTCATGATAAAATTTTAACTTTATCGCAAATAAAATCATTAAACGTGAAAGAAATTAAAATCGTTTGGAAAGGAATTTTTAATTCTAACGCAGCCAAACAATTCTGATGTTCGTATTTGCGTATTTGTTTCATTTTTATGAATGAATTCCTTATATGTATATTTCATAGTTTCATATCACACTGCTTTCATATTTTAATATTCCATCTTTTGATTATCGAACATTTTAAATTGCGATGTTTCCTATTTCGATTCTCATAATGTTTTCGTATTTTGATGTATCAATCATAATTTCTATGAGCTTTTAAAAAAAAAAAACAATGGGAATATTCTCTCCAAAACATTGTGTCACACTCTGTAATAAACCTACCATGCCAATAGAACGCCTTACATGGCATTGGCGTACAATAGATACAAAATATTAATTTTTGGCGGGAATTTGTCATTTTTATTGAATCCATCGTGTCATCGGTAGACACGTTTTTCTCAACCGATGTAAACAAAAATTTGACAAAAGTATATTTGTAATCACAAAATCCCATTATGCTAGATACAACTTGATAGGTTTTTTAACAATAATTTTTAATGTTATAACTTTTTTAGTTTTATTAATTTCTTTATAATTCTATTATAATAAAGAAAACCTTTATTTCTAAGTAAAGAAGTAATTAACTAATAATTTTGATTATTTTTTTCAAGAATTTTATTGCTTTATCTGGGGGCATGGCAGTGCCCCCGCCAAGTCGAGCAAAAACAAGCGGCACGGCCGTACCATCCTTTTCTCGAAGCAGTTTAGGCCATTTTCGCCCCCCTATAACTTCGTTGTGTATAAAACTAGAAGCCTGAATTTTCAGTAACCAAGCATGCATTATATAAACACAATATATTTCAAATTTCATTAAATTTGAGCCAGTAGTTTAAGAATTATAACTAGTCAAAGTTTGCGAATTTTGTCACTGACTGACTGACCGATCATCAAAACTCTAAGGCACTTCTAGCAGACATAGAAACTTCAAATTTAGAATGCAATTAGTGTTTAGTGTATAAATCAAGGAAAAACTAAAATATTTTGCAATTTCGATCTATATTTATAGATACACCAACTGCATAAATAACTTCTATACTGAATCTAGAGTGTCATCCTTGGCGAGTTATTTGGCGATTAGTCTCTGACACGCATTAACAGTCGGTATCCAAAAATCGAATTTCTGCTTTCGACGCGTTTCTTCACAATCGATTAAAACAAAAATTTAACATATAATTGCACTTGAAACACCATTCCAAATAAATTTAATAATACCATAAAAAATTTATAAATACCATATAAATTCGGGACCGAGTTATGTTAGTGACTATATTCGGACATATAAGGGAGTGAGTGGGCTTTGAGAAAAACTGTAGCTGAAACTCAAGAAGTAGTACCGGAAAAGAAAAATAGGAAGACTACGTACAAAAATAAGAAAAGGACTATCTACAAAAAGAAATGAAATGTCATCAAAAACATAACTTGTAAGAAAACCAAATCTCGCAACTCAGTTCTTCTATCGTAAAAAGTTGTGAGATCCATGTAATACCAAGTCGGTCAATTTATTCAGTCCCTACTTAAGGGTCCTTCTGTCTTAAGTTATTACGTAATTAACTAACCTAACAACATCTTATAGGGACCTTATCAATGTTGAAAATCTTTTATGGTTTAAATAAATAGATTGACTTGGCAATCGCACTAAACAATCTAATTTAATATAATATATTAATATAATCTAATTTAATGTAAAGATACATTGTGTTTTCATGCGATTGCCAAGTCAATCTATTTATTTAAACCATAAAAGATTTTTAATATTGATATGGTCACTATAAGATGTTGTTAGGTTAGCTAATTACGTAATAACTTAAGACAGAAGCACCCTTAAGTAGGGACTGAATAAATTGACCGACTTGGTATTACATAGATCTCACAACTTTTTACGATAGAACTGAGTTGCGAGACTTGGTTTTTTTACAAGTTATGTTTTTGATGACATATTATTTATTTATTTATATTTATTATGTTAAATAAAATTCTTTGATAAAATATGCAACTAATTTAACATTTATCATAAGCATTATATATAATCTAACATTTATTATAAACCTTATATATAATATATTCATAGCCTCTTGCTATGAATTTCTTAGGGTCATAAAATGTTTAAATCCAAAATATTTTTTTTTGTATACAGGTTATTGCATCTTTAATTAAAAGAAAATATTTAAAAAAATCTATAAATTGAAGAAAAACAGCGCTACAATTACATCGTCATTACTGAATAAATTTTATGAAGAAATTTTTAAACGAAATAATGGTTTCGCTGAAATGGTTTTCAGCGAATTAGTCTTACCGCAATTAACTCCAAAAAGCATCAAAATGATATTGAGAAATAATCGGTGGAAATAATAATTTTGGATACTTTCAGAGATTTTAATTCGAATCGAGAACTTTCGTCAGTATACTTAGGAATTATGGTACCGATCATTTTCACTTGTTGAAATGTTTTCATATTTCACATCTTCCTGAGAGAATAAATTAGAAGACAGAAAGGTGAGCCCTTCTGATTTCTGCTATCATTTAATTTGTGATCTATAATTATTTATAATATGAAGATATGTGTTATTATTTTCAATAATTTCCTACCTTTAACAGGGAATACATACTTGCGCACGGCTAGTAACATTAAAAATCTTACCGAAAATACAAAATAAACAAATAAATAATAAATATTTTGCCTTCACTAAAATTATTACAAACGATTTCAGATTCAAAATATATTTTTCAGTCTTCTACTTAGAGATGAAAATATGTTTTGAAAGTTTTTTCATTATCTTTTGCTACTTTCAAAAACAGATAAAGGAGAAATTAACCGGTGTCAGTTTTCTACCGTGTTTTTTGTCATTTGCAAACCCAAAACAGTTGATTCTCTATAATCCAGTAGAAAATATTACAACGTATGACGAATGTACCTGATGAATGAAGATTCTTTTGAAAAAAAAATGCTTTTGACTATAAATTTGTATTTATTGCCCATAATATTCAAAATTATACTTTTTATTTTATCTATTATCAAATATTGCTCAAGATCTAGCAGCAGTATATCATTTAATTTGCCTCAAACATTCTTATTGGTATCACCATGTAGTGACTGTTTTCCAATTCTCCAAACTCAACCTTCTGAAAATGCTGGACTATAAGAGAGTCCTGATTGGTGTAGGGCCCACTAAATATTTACTGTATGCCACGTTTTTTACTTCTTAGTGCAGTGCAGAAAACCAAGTATGGGGTTTAGGTGCCTTTCTTCCCATTGACTAGACACAAATCTGCAATGTATTGGTGGCAAGATCCAATACCAGATTTCATTTATCTAGGTTATTGCGGCAGATGGTTAACCGATACAGGCCGACAGACGATCAATCCTTTGACAGATTGAGTCTAACACTTTTTATAGATCTACAGTTCTGATATTAAATCTATATTCTTAATCTTATTCATCCTGTTACTTCTGGGTTTTTTTTTAAATTTATTTATTGAGTTTATTCGGACATGAACAGGCGAACAAACCAGTTTCTTATAGACATAGTCATATTTAGTGACAAAATTAAGCATTTTGTTGTCCTATACTGTTAAGATGACATGGTCGAACTTTTAAACAGTAAACTATTTACTTTCGAATTTCGTTCATTTTAATAATTTATTTTTGTTTTCTTGTTGTAACTGCGAAAATATGCAGATGCGTATATTTGCATTTATTTATCTAAATATATTATAATATTATGGAGAAATATTAGAGCCTGCTATATATCTTTAAGCAAATTGCATTTTTGATTTGCTTTTAGATTTTATTTTTTTGTTTAGATTGCAACGTTTTGTCATATTTTGTGCAAATGCTTATGCCGGGTTTACACTCGGTCAGTTATAAGACGGCTATTAGGTAGCGCATGCGTTGAAAGGCTGAAAAATGCTGTTCGGTCGATGGCAAGTAATTGTCCCGACGGGACAACTACAAGCCGCTTATTATATATATATATATTTTCTTACTGCGCATGCGTTTGTAGAATTTGATAATTTTTTTGGCGAGAAAAATTGTTGGAATTAATCAGAAGGATAAATAAACATTTTCTGTTTTTTGTTTTTTTCTGATGCGAGGTTGTTTTGTTTTTTTCATTTGCCATTTTTTTCTATACTTTTCCAAATTTAAGTATATTCGCTTTTTTATTTTTATTTTAACCATGTTTCTTTGTGTAAATATTCGTCATTTTAAAACGATACATAGTGAAAAAGAAAAATTTAGGGACGCCAAAACGGCAATTTATAGCCAAGCATGAAATGCTTGAATCTATCTTATGAAATTGTGGCAAACATAAATCAGTCCCTTTCTACACATGCGCTGCTTACATGCCGTCTTTTAACTGACCGAATGTAAATCCGGCATTAGATTTAAGTGAATAAACAGGAGTCTTTCTTTTAGCGTTATGTTTTCATTTTCATAAGCGTTAACGTTTTATGTCTATGGGTCTGTGAATGAATAAGATATTGGAGTCAAAAAAAATTTTAGTTGTGAAATTCTTGAAAAATATTTATTAATTATTATCAAATGATTTCATTGCTTGCAAATAAAAGAATTTAATTATTTTGACAGATTATTAAGAATTAGTATAACGAATAAAACATGATTTTACAAAGCCTGACAAATTGAATATAACATAATCAATTAAAGAAACAATTAATATTCCAATATATATAAATATGTAATTGTTTTTGTTTTGATTTATTTAATAATGAATTTCAAAAATTAATGTAATAAGTATTATAGTCCTAATACTTTCCTCCTCCTCAGTGACACAACAGCCCCGGGTGGGCCCTGGCCTTCTCAAGAATTTTCTTCCAGGCCACTTTTTTTTTTTTTTTTTTTTTTTTTTTTAGCTATGGTTTTCCAGTTAATCACTCTTAAAGTGGCGAAGTCCCCTTCCAGGCAATTAACCCACCTGAAGTTGGGTCGGTTCCTAGTTCTTGTTCAAGTGGGCTTGATCAGGAATATTTTCTACGTTGTGCTCTCCCTGTTCATTCTAATAATGTGACCAGCGCATTTAATCCTTTGGATTTTTATGTATTTCACGACGTCGGATCCCTTGCAGGCACGGTATAAAGTTCTAAATTTGAACTTCTGTGCCAAACGCCATCAACTTGTATTCCTCCAAAAATAGCTCTTAGTATCTGGCGCTCAAAGATACCAAGGGCATTTTCATCTTTTTGTATCATTGTCCAGGTTTCTGAAGAGTATTTGAGTATAGGTCTAATTAAACATTTATAAATTAATAACTTTGTTTTTCTTTTAATTAAATTTGATTTTAAATATTTCTTTATTCCGTGAAGATATCTATTGGCAACTTTAAATCTCATCTGTGCTTCAGGAATCCTAATACTTTATAATTCATAAAATTTGTATTTAATTTGTATTTATTATTCATATTTGCATTTATTAAACATAAAATTTGTATTTAATTTGTATTTATTATTCATATTTGCATTTATTAAGCATAAAATTTGTATTTAATTTGT
>JAPMOR010003273.1:0-76040 GCA_026543865.1 Argiope aurantia | reverse complement strand
TTTGTATTTCTTATTCATATTTGCATTTATTATTCATAAAATTTGAATTTAATTTCCATTTCTTATTCATATTTGCATTTATTGTTCATAAAATTTGAGTTTAACTTGTATTTCTTATTCATATTTGCATTAATTATTCATAAGATTTGAATTTAATTCTTTAGTAATTAGACTAATATTTTCAAATTAGTGTAGTCCCTCTCTACTCAGGGGCCCTAGGCAACTGCCTTGTCAGAAATTCGTGATTGGTCGAATTTTATCCAAAACTTGACAGATATCTGCAAATTTGGGAAAGTTCACATACGCAAATTGCACATCTGTAGCTCGTTTTGTTTTTAAGTTATCGTGTCCATCAACTGCGAAACTTAATTAAAAAAAAAAAAGGATTCTTGGAGGACTGAAATGTAAAGATTCGTCGAAATCTTAAGTTCGACTATTTTGACTATTTCTTTTATATATATTTTGTTTACGAGAAAATTAATAATAATAATATGACCTTACTTCGAAAATTAATCCCTTACAGGGTTCTCCTTGTAATTAGTAGATTAAAGTTGCTTTCGGCTTTATTTTGAATTGTGATCGGATATCGGTTTAATTCTTATCAGTTTAAATTCACCTTCTAATATACAAACAACTTTGATTTCTTCACTCTCAAGAGTTCATTGTAAGATAAGAATTAAACATATCTGAAGCATATGTTAAGCAACTGGTTGGTTTCTTGCGAAGACTATTACAAATATTATATTTTAGGAATCCAAACGGTACCTCCAAATAAATAATTGTCTCCAATTACAACGCCTATTTGATGATCATTAATATTTTTCTGAATGATGAGAATTATAAATAGTAACGGTCTATAATTTGGATTCACTGCACTATTAATCGTAATGATTAATGATTTTTTCATATTTTAATCCAGTGTAATAAAATAAAGGAATTAGCAAAATTTTGTTTTTCAAAATATTTTGTAAAGAAAATGCTGGAAAAAATTTTGACATTACGTCATTCAATGCACGAGATAAGCAAAGTGAGTCTATTGTTACAAATTTTTTTCTAAAAATACCGTCAATCAGTCGCAATAACGCAGCGCATTTAATTGCTAGCTCAGCAGCTTGCTTGCTGTCTAATCCTCTAACTCGACTACTCGCTCACACAACTTCTCTGCAGCTTGATGGTTGGGTTGACGGGGCGCCTAGCCCCGGCAGGGGCTTATCCCCGGTAAGGAGAGACTTCACAGTGCTTTGCTGTCTATACTTTGCCGTGGCCGTCTTCGGCGAGATTTAGAGATGACTTCTCTGCAGCTTGATGGTTGGGTTGACGGGGCGCCTAGCCCCGGCAGGGGCTTATCCCCGGTAAGGAGAGACTTCACAGTGCTTTGCTGTCTATACTTTACCGCGGCTGTAACTTCTCTGCAGCTTCAGAGTGCCTGTCTTTTATAGTTACGGGAGGCGGGGCTAAAATCTTCCAGACCAATCAGGGCGTATCTGAATGTATCTTGGTTTCTACTGGATGGATTGTGAAACTTCTCGAACTTTCCAGTATGATCCATTTTGTCGCCAAAGTCTCCAAATTCATCGCCAAGCCGCCAAATGCTCGCCAAGTTTGTCGATAAGCTCTGAGGTCATTGACGCGGCACCCGCTCAGCATGCACGGGATAGATCGTACAACGGTCTTTCTTACGATGACACTATTCGTGCTGGGAAATTACAGGTGTGTAACAATATAGAGTTATATATAAGTATATAGAGTTTCTACACTTTTCATATGACATAGCTGTTTATATATGAACAATAAAGCTGGCAGTTCAAACTGCTGGAGTGGTCTTTTCGAAATTTTCCTGCATACTCTGTGATAAAGTTATCTCCCCCTCCCAATATATATATATATAATGATATTTTAAAACTTCATTTAATCCTAACTAATTTCCTAAAGTTTTTGCCTGATTCGGCTCATGTCGGGGTCATTCTAAAGTGTTCTCTTGTTTCCTGATACCATTCCACGTATGAAGCTGTGTAAAAATTGCTGCGCAATCAATTCTACGTATCAAGTGAAAATGATATCTTTGTTGCCCTTGTCAAAGGTCAACACGTGTATTCAATCAACACGTGTATTCAATTCATGGGATTTCCGGCACGTGGCCGGAAATCCCATGTTATATAAGAGTAGTGATCATTTGTTTCTTCCTTACTTCTGCTTTTGTGCCGTGCTTTGGCGGACGTGCCTTGTCCACGTCTCTGCCTGTAAATAATTATGCTTTCCCTCAGTGGATATTAAAATTAATTTTAAATATGTGAAATGTCTCTTCACTGCTTCAAATCTGCATTCTCCTTCAACCAAAATAAGCTTATATAATATGGATCCTTGGGTAAGACAGTGAATACCATGAGTGCACAGATTTTTATTTTCGCCATATGAAAGCATTTTACTTCGTATTACAGTAAAAAAAACAACCGAGTATGCATTTTGGATGGTCTTTTTTTTTTTTTTCTTTTTCCACTGTCTGAACAAAGTTCGCCACAGAACTATAATTGTAGTAACAAGATCATATATGGACTTTTGTTGATTTAAATTCGATTTTGAATTATCGCGTTTGCATGCATGCGAAATTAGACTGATGGACTCCTTTGCATACAAATAAAATGAGTATTAACACTTTTACTTTACATTTAGAAAAGATTATGCTATAGTGAAATAGATTATCGCAAGGATGTTGACTGTGCGACCAAGAGAAATCACATAGAACAGATTATTACGTACTCAAACGAATTTTCTAGGGTGATTTCTGTATTGTGTTCTTGTCGTTATTAATAAAGATATATCAATTCGAAATCGGTTCAACTGTTTTGAATAATCCTGTATATATGTTTAGTTTCAGATTACTGCTTTTATTCATATCGAAAAGAAGATTTTTTAAAAAATCTTTTTTATCATTATTTTATCTTCTATCTTCAAATCTAAATAACACTGGTAATTTCGCCTCTGTAAAATGAAAATCTTGAATGGAGCTTTCGTCACTTGTTTTTAACGATAAGATATACTGTCCATCAATTGATAAATCATCTTTGCCAACTCAGCTATATCAAGAAGATTGAGTTGATATCATTTATAAAGTAAAATATAGGGGTAAGTGACTTCGATACTTTTCCGCTAGCAGGTACTAGTCGGCGCCAAATGTTGACGACACAGAATAGCAGTATATGAATGGCAGTTAAATGTAATAATCAAATAATGGCGCTAGACCTTGAAATTTTAACGCTGGTTCCGATTAAGCGTGGCACTAATCTTCGTCGTATTGAAATATTGTCGCCAGCGCAGTATAATGTGAATAATAGCCAGATATTGGTGTCAGACTTCGGCGCGTTAACGTAGCGTTGGTACTGTGCTAATATCAATGGTACCAATGCTTCTAAAAAATAATAAATGGAGTAATGATTTGGCCATTTTTCATGGAAAATGAATCCATATTCCACATGCAGGGAGCTGATAACAAGGGTTCTGAGCCTATGGAATATGCATCTTTAATAAAACATACATTACATACATATAGTTCATAGTGCAATTCTTTGCGGAAAAAGTTTAAATGTCTGCAAAATGGCCTTCTTTTAAATTGCCACCTATGGAGGCAGCAACATTAGCCATTTGCTAATTATAATTGTAAGATTAATATTGATAATAATTATTAATAATATTATTTGCATTATTAATAATAATTCAAATAATAATTAGATTGGTTGATAATAATTAGATTGATTGATTGAAAATGGGATTTATCCTCTAATGCCAAAAGGGTGCATTTAAAAATAATAATTAGGTAAGATTTAAGATTAGTGTACAGTTTCTAACCAAGTTCTACAAAATCTTACCGTCTAAAAATTCGGCCAAAATCTGTCGTCTTCTGTGGTTAAAAAAATGATAACATAAGCTTTTAGAGATGCAGCAAAAATAAACGATGATAAAAGCCAAGTTTAACAATGGGGTATTATTTTTAAATTTGGATAATAATTATTATTAATATTAATAATTAAAGCACGAAACATGCTTCATAACCAACATTGGTAAAATTGATTTTTTCGTTGGCAACTAGTTGGAGTTATAAAAAAGAACTGCATAAGATATATTAATATGTTATCCTGCGGTATTGAATATTTAGAAAATAGAAGCTGGGTGAGAGATATGCTTTCTGCTGTAGATATTGATTTAAAGTTTCGGTTCAAAAAAGTGATAAGCTTTTAGATATTTATTACATTAAAAATCCAATAAATGAGCTCAATAAAGATAAGTTTAATATTTTTTTTAAGTTAAAAAGGATGTGCGAATGTAAATATATTTCAGACATAGCGATAAAATTTTTAATGTCTCAACACATCACCTCTTTGAGAAATTGTATTTTCAACCACGATATTAATATTTACTAATAAAAAAAGGCGCGTGTATGTATGCATTGCGCTGCATAGGCCAGAGTTTCACCTACAATTATCAAATTTGGTTTGTATATAACTTGGATCGTGAGACTGTGCATCTCAAAACAATTGTTTTGAAATTTTAATTTTATTTAGTTAAAAAGTAAGTTGAATTTCACCGTTTTCCCTCGGTAACTTCCTAAAGTATTATTATTCAAACATTTGTACCGTTTGAATTTTTTTTTTTTTTGGGGGGGGGGATTCATTTTAAGAATACAAATTTCAGAGAGTCAATTAAAATTACTCCGCTTTCATGCCGAAAGATTTAGTGGAATGATGGACATGAAAATATATCTAAACTATTTAAATGGAATTATACATAGGCTGTGACCTAAAGTAACCAGCTGGTCCCCAAAGGCGACTAGCTGAAAATAAATGACATAGTTCGACTTAAACCTGTCTTTCATTTCATATCACCTTACATATTAAAACAGGTTACAAAGTAGATCTGATCCTTATATTAGTACTCGCAAAAAATAAAATGTAATATCCACCATTATGTATAATTGCAAACATGTACTAAATTTTAAAATTTATTTTATCATGATGTAAGTCTAACCGATGGCCACTAAGTAAGTCTAACCGATGGAGATGAGAAGCTTCCGGTATGGTGGTTGGTTCTCCTCATCCTGATGCTAATAATAGCAGTGGGGAGTCAAGTTACAGCCTGCCAAGACGTGACGTGCCTCCTACGGGAAGGGTTATACCGTGGCCAATGATGGCCATTAGGATTCCATTATAGTTTCTGCCTATAACTGTCGCAGCGTCCTAATCATTCAATTTAACCCTATGTCTTCGGATAGGTCGGATTCGCTCAACTATGCTTGTAATGATATAAAAGTTTATTTAAGAATATAATTGGATTATATAAATTTAAAATGCTTTTTCTTTGGTTATAAAAATTCCATTTATGTTGCATTCACTTTTTTATCAGAAAATGCTTTTACGATTATACATTTTATATTTTCATTTTGATTTATGGTGTTCAAATTCCAAAAATGCTGAGAACATCTGCACTATAGAGTATCTAAAAAATTGCATAAATATTTTGAGTAACTTTATAAAGACATCTTTCATTTTTCTAAAATATAGCTAGAATTTTCAAAAACATACTATCACTACGCAAAAGCAATTAAAATATTTCTTTGAAATGGAATTTATTTTCCGATTTTCTAATTAAAATGTCTTAAATTGTTCATTTTAATCTTTTTATCTCTCGGCTTCGTAACCGGAGGGTTTCAGGTTCGAGACTCGATTCCACCGAAGAACCGTCGTGTAAGGGGGTCTGTTGCACGTTAAATCCGTCCTGACCAAACGTCTTTCCTTTGATGTGGTGTGGAGAGGGAGGTGCCAGCTCAGGTGTCGTCCTCGTCATCTGACCGCGGTTCAAAATTACGAGGTCCGTCCCAAAATAGCCCAAGTGTTGCTTCAAACGGGACGTTAATATAACTAAACCAAACCAAACCTATCTATACATTTTCTATCTTTATTATACTAATGCGACACTATTACGAAGATATCCCTTGGTTAGAAATGCTCTTTATACACAGAATCTAATTTCGAAATGGCGATTGACGCAAGCATTGAAAAGAAGATTTACCCCCTTAATACAAATGAGAATTTATAAACTCATAACTTTAGTTATTTAAAGACATGAAAGAAGATTTGTTTTTATATAATGGACTAATCAGCTGGAAAATTGGTGCTGCGGATATTTTCAAAAAGCTTCAACTTTCACCACTAATGGCAGCTTGCGTCTTAACTTTCCCTATTAAAAAGCTATTTGTAATCGCAGAAATCATTCGATTTTAGACATCGTTATATGTTATTTTTGTCAGATTTATTTTGCTTCATGTATTTTCTGAAAACTCGACAGTCAATGGCATATCGATACAGTTAAATAAAGTACGGTTAAAAATTAATGGGAGTGCTATATTTGTGAAAATGAAAGGTCATGATACTTAAATATTGATCGAAATGTTATATATATTTTCTAGAATTCCTGTCTAATAGTGCAATCAGAATACAAGAAAGGGAAGAGAAACAATTTTTCTATATGTCTCGCTGATTACGGATATGTTGCAAATTCTGCCACCCTTATAAGGGACACAGACTCTTTGTTTATACAGTGGGTAAAAAGAGTTTCCTTACGCAGCTATGACTGTTAATGAAAGTTTAATTTTTGCCCCAAAACACTTCGTAATGAAAATGAGAATTTGAAAATTGGTTTAATACAATTTCATTTGTTACTTATGAATATTATAAAGGAAAAAATATGGAGAAAATGCGTAAATTGAAAGAAACAAAAAATGTCACTAATAAAAAACAAAAAAGTTTCCATACGGTATTTACATAGTACATGAAAGATCTTTTTAATGCTGACCAATCTATGTTTAATGATTGGTAGGTCCTTCTTTGGCCTTTTATCACTTCTTTCAAGCGTTTTGAAATAATTCCCACATAGGTTTTGTTTTTCTGAAGAAATATTGCTCCATATGTCCTCAATGGTCCTTTTGAGTTCAAACTTATTCTTTGAGCCCTATTTTTTTGGTTCACGACTGATTTCTTCCTATTAATGTTCTATAGGCTTTAAATCGGGAGACTGGAGGAATGCTATGAAACTATTGTTTAACATGATAGAGGCACCATTCTAGGTAAATCTTGAAGGTGTGCTTAGGATCGTTGCCCTGTTGAAAAGTCAAGTCAGCTCCAAGAGACAGTTTTTCTGCACTGGCTAAAATGTTTTGCTTTAGAATCAAGATACATGTATCTATCTATATTTCCTTCTATAAAAAATGAATATCCGACACCAGCAGCACTCACCCCCCCCCCCCATCATGATCCTGCCATCACCTTGCTTCCCATTTCCACATAAATTTTTAATTAACAGCTGCTTCTTTGGTTTCCTCCAGACCATAACTCGACCATCTGACCCATGGATATTAAATTTGATTCATCACTAAAAAGAACTCATTTCCAAAAAAGGATAGAGGCTTGCTTACATGCTTCTTTACAAACTCTTTTTACTGTTGCTGAGACTGATAAAAGGTTTCTAATGGGCCGCATGTCCATTATAACCTTCTATTTTAATGACATTTTTCACCGTTTGAGGTATGACTTTAATGTTTTAAGCAACTATTAAATCAGCTGCCAGTTGAGATCTCTAATCCGCGGATTATCTTGTTTTCTTACGCTTGATATTTCTCTTATGCAAGCGATTTAACTTCGGAGGTCTTCCGGATCGATCCCTATCCTGAAATGTTTGCAGCTCACGGTATCTTTCAATAATATACTGCACTGTAGATTTTGGTTTGTTAATGATTTCACTAATTCTTTCCACAGATAACCCATCTTTTCACCACCGAATCACTCACTATCGAATGGCTTTCGAAATTTCTATTTTAAAACGATCAGCTACACACTGGAATTAAAAAACTGTTGCTATGTTGTGTTTTTCACTCTGAAAAACCAACAAACCTCGAATATTTACTGAGAGTCAATATTAAAAACGTCAGGACGAATTTACATATTGATACGGAAACTTATTTTGCATGACATTTCGCCCTTTATCTTAAAAATTGCAAAAAGACTTGCTGTGTTTTGTGAAAAGAAAAATTTATTATGAAATTCCTTTTTAAAGACTCATAATAATCATATATAAGTAGTTTACAAAGACAAAAAGTGAAGTTTAGAAAATATGCTAGTTTGTTTTTATTTTGTCTTCCGTATGAAAACGTTTTTACCCACTGTAAGTCGCTCTATTATACGCCCAAAGTGCCATTACGATCACAAAAAGTCGCGCAAAATCACAAAAGTCCTTTGTGACAGCTAGATTTTATTTGGATGAATTGAAATTTCGCGAAACGATAGTAAATTTTTGCAATAAAGTGGCATTATGGCGTGTAATTAATAGTTATTCCTTTTAAGTAGGATAATTGAAATCTCAAAAAAAATCAAAAGTTATCAATATAATTAACCACATGCAGTGGGAAAACGCGCCACACAAATCCAGATACTTTTGTCACAAAATCGCCAACGGCTTGCTACACACGTCAGTTGACAATTGTCATAGAAGTAAAAAATGATGCTAACGAGCCGTCCACTGAGATTGTTTGCCAGAACAAAGTTTTCTATATGCTCCTATAAACTGACTCATTTAGAAGATATAATTTTTTTTTCGATTTCTATAAGGTTTGGTTGGGTTTAGTTATATTAACGTCCCGTTTGAAGCAACACTTGGGCTATTTTGGGACGGACCTCGTAATTTTGAACCGCGGTCAGATGACAAGGACGACACCTGAGCTGACACCCCCCCTCTCCACACCACATTACACCAGCGGGAGGACGTTTGGTCAGGACGGATTTAACGTGCAACTGACCCCCTTACACGGCGGTTCTTTGGTGGAATCGGGACTCGAACCTGAAACCCACTGGTTCCGAAGCCGAGACCGTACCACCAGGCCACCGCGGCCCCGATTTCTATAAGGTATTGAATACTTTGTGTGGCCACGCTGCGAGTTATAGGGACAGTTTTGGTATGAGTACTTGTGAATTTCTGCCATTGCAAGTGATTAAAATAATTAAGAAACCCAATGATACGATTTCGTCAACATTGTTTTCATGTAAAAGTTCATGACGCTTAGTCGATGGTAGCCCCATCATCCCTCTTATTTTCGAGAGTCACACACTGCACGTTTCCGTCTCTCAGCCCCAATCAATTTTGTCACAATTCATTTCAGTTGAAAATCCATGATGGTTAGATGTGTCATCAATAGTTGCCTGCCCCTCCTTTTCTATTTTCCAGAGATTTTGCAAAATTAACTTCCCAGTTGCAACAATTCGATCGATTTCGTCAATTAATTTCGCCGTTTTGCATTCATAGCTGACTAATTAGAACGCTCTGCTTATTGAGCAAGTATAATTTGAAATAGTGTTTTTATTTATTGTGATAAAATGTAATGGATCAAAATTAGTTAACATATCTAAATTTTTACGAAAAATCTAAATTAATGCTTTTAGTATTTTGAGCGTACAGGTGGTTGCTAAAGGCAGCTGGTAAAAATAATTTTTTTCTAACAGTTGCAGAGCTATCATTGCTGTCCACGTTTTTAAATTGTGACAGTTTACCTGCAAAAGATTTTCTTTTCTCGTCTTTTATTTCACCAATTTTTGTATCACGTATCTGTTTATAAAAAGAAAGTAAAAAGAAGTTTGCATTTCAAATAATATAAAATTCCTAGAAAGAAGGGCGTCAGTAAAATTAACGAGGGATGTTGAGTCCAATTGTTAAAAAGATGTATATTGTCCTCATCGAATATATAAAGCAAACAGAAAAGAAGAAGAAATATACTAAGAAGAAGAAATTATTAGGATTAAAAAAAAAGAAGAGTATTAGGATTAATAATCAGATCAACGGAAAATAAATTGGAGGGTAAAGTACCTTAAATGAAACCCAAAAAATAAATAAGATAAGATAAAAACAAACATTGCAGTTATAAATAATTTCAGTATCGGAAGTGGTCTCTACTGAACTTTCTCGCACATTTTACAATAAATGTGTTACTCTTCCTCCCCCGCGTATAAAAATGTGATCCTTGAGCAAAGTCGATAACTCGTAAGTGCTCAGATTTTTATTTTCAGAGTTTTCTCGCGCATGAACATTTTGTATTTCATAGTATAAACATTCTTTTACTTTATACACGAAAAGGCAAAATTTATTTTAAAAAACAGAAAAAGATAAAGAAGTAAAAGTAATATAATCAATAGTTGCCTATCAGTTCACAAAGTAGCAATGTTGCAAAAGATATTTTTTAAAAACTGCAATTTCTTATTTAGAATTTTTTTTTTTTACCTATTGGTAACTTAAAAGTTTTGATTCCAAAATCACATATAAAGTTAAATACATTTCAGGCATATTAAATAACGATTATATGATGTAAATTCCTTATAGTTTTTTTGTCAACGGAAAATTATTGAATATTGAAATATTAATTCAGCAGATAAAAATATCAGCGCTTCCCTCTGTACCCAAACTTGCATCTTCGCCCATAAACTCGATATTGCTCGTACAAAATAAATATCAAATAAGTTTTGCAATAAATAATCTACGAACGTCATCGTTTTTTAGAATAATAATATATATTTATAAAATGCTACCATACACGGTCGCTATTTAACATATTTAATGTCGAATGGCAACAATCAAATGCCAATAAACCATCGTACGAATTTGAAACTACTTCAATGATCTTTGTTAAAGCTGCTTTGAATTCGTCGCTCCGCTTAGTTAATGAATAGAACTGCAAAATAAGTATTAGCAATATTCTGGGGAGAGTTTGCAATGTCACCAAAAATCCCATTCCGTCAAGGAAGGAAGATACAAAAGAAATTAAGAAATAGGCTTCAAACAGAAAGTTGCCTAAGCAAAAGCAGGCTTAGCCGTTGGAAAATGAGTAATCCCTATAATTTGTCTATGAATATTGATGCTCATATCTTCTTAAACAATTATAATACAAAAATTGTCTTTGTATTAATTTATGACGCGAAAAATTCCTTTTTTAATGATATAAGTTTCATCTTCCTGTAATTTTTCCCTTATTTTTAATGGGCCACGATGGCCTGGTGGTAAGGTCTCGACTTCGGAACCGGAGGGTTTCAGGTTCAAGACCCGATGCCTCTGAAGAACCGTCTTGTAAGCGGGTCTGGTGCACGTTAAATCCATCCGGACCAAACGTCCTCCCGCTGGTGCGGTGTGGCGTGGAGAGGGGGGTGCCAGCTTAAGTGTCGTCCTAGGCCATCTGACCGCGGTTCAAAATCACGAGGTCCATCCCAAAATAGTCCTAGTGTTGCTTTAAAACAGAACGTTAATATAACTAAACTAAACTAAACCCTTATTTTTAATAGTATTTTGATATATGATCTGTTTTGAAATGTTATGATGGAATTCAAACTCATCCATCAAGAAATTCAATCACGTGCTTTTGCAAATCTTTAATTCCGTAATAAGATGTTCACTTCTCTTCTTATTCCGCAAATGTATACTTCTTAATTTGTACTAAACCAACAAAGTGAATTTAAACACACACACACACACATTCCATATTAATCATTTAATATTCCAACGAATCAATAATGAAGACGAGCAAGTTAGTCGCCAAAGGCAGCTAGTTGATATAATGCTTCATAAGAGTTTGTCTCTGAATAACATATTTGGAATTACTGAAAAGCTTTTTTTATATATTAATATCTAGTAAAAATAATTTAATAAAACAGAGATTAGATGTATTTCTGTTGTGGCAACATAAATCAAAATTGAATCAAAAAAAGGGGAGAAACTGACAAGGGGAGATAAACTTTGGGAAAGAAAATAAAAAGGGATCAGTTGATCGTGTACCAAATTTTTTTATGTTTTTATTTGATTTAAAACAAAAACATAACTTTCAAAAATAATTTCAGAGACTATTGCAGCTCTACAATATTATTGGATGAGGCTCCTTTTCTTAATTTTATTATTTTTTCTTTAGGTGCATCAGTGCAAAATTGTCATATTACAGTACATGGTACATCATTACTACATTGAATATTTGTAAAAGTTGGGAAGAATAGTTCTTTGTTGAAAAATTTCTAAAGAAAATTAAACTTAGTTCAATTTTTATATAAATATATTTTATATTAAGGAAAGAGGTTGATTTAATTTATTTTATTTACTGATAAATAAATTTCAGGCCAGTCCAGAGAGTCAATTCAATTTTGGGACAAAAATAACAACTCGGAACTTGAAATAATCATACTCCTCTAATTTGCAGTTTATTAGTTTTGGAAATCAGCACAAAGTGGACATTTAATTCTAGTTCAGGTCAATGATTCGAAACTCTGGACAATCCAGGTATTTTTTTAAAGAGATGGTTATGCAGTGACAGGACAGATGGATAATGTCCTGCAAAGGATGCATAATATATAAACTCATACCGAAACCAAAAATTATAAAAAGAATATTTGACTCAATGTTAGAGAAAATTATATCAGGACATGGAAGATTTCCTGAATACTTCTATAGATTCGAAAGGATACAAGACAGCACATGAATATGTGTGGAAATAGACTAGGTTCAGCATTACATGTGTCGAACTCAATGAAGTTAGAGGAAGACCATTTATGGATAGTGATAATTTTAAAACAATATTAAAATACCTTAAAAATTTAAAAACATTTTTAAAAAATGGTGGAAAAGATTTCTAGCCTTTTACCAGCAATTTCAAGATACCTTTAACTTTTGTTGGCCGTTGTCCTCTTATGCAAACGTTGGATAGATAATGAGCATAATAACTAGTCACAATAATCCCTGTTTATACGGCCTAGTTCTGTGGTAAAGGGGTGACTGGCTGCACTAAAAAAAAACTGGCAATTAATTCTGATTTAGGAAAAATCAGAGGCAAAAAGTCGTAATTGAAATTTTCCCTGCAAATTCTGATTATCTTACTTATACTGGAATATCCTGTTTTAGTCATACTATGAACTGAAATCATCTGCTTCGAATGCGATCACAAATTCATATTTTAAAACAGTTGTACCTTGGAACGCCTCCAGCCTTCCTTTAACCTTCATTACAACTTTTCATTCCCTTCACGACGTATTTTCAAAATTCAATCATTTCTGAGATTAAACTTAAGCGAATACTTGGAAAAATGAAACCGCAATTTTAAAAACAGAAAGACGTAAGAGTTCAATAAGCGTGGTGGGAATATGATTACAGAAGAAAAAAAGAATCACTTTAATTATTGTTAAGGAAATCCTTTCATCTCACAAAAATAAATACATGTGTTTGAAATCGGATAAGCATTAGAAATGAAATGTTTTCCCTCGCCTAATCTCTTCAAAATCTGTTATTAGATACGCCTCGTTCGTCTCAAGGAAAGTGTTTTTGTTTATTTTTTTCCCCACATTCAAGAGACCAATCTTTGATTTTCTTTTTGTTTTAAATGTAATACCTATTTATAAACAAATTTGTTTCAATTGAATGAAATAAATGGATATTTTAATAAAAAATTGGCTTTTTTTTTCATCTTATTTTGAAAAAAAAAAAAAAAAAAAAAAAAAACCTCTCTTTTTTTTTAAGTTTATTCTATTTTCGAAATTCCGTTCCTTGTGAGAAGTACACATTGTTCGAAGATTGACAAGTTATTATTTACCTCCATCTGTGGATAAATTTAAAAAGGAAATTATTTTACAAAAAGAAAAAGACATTAGATGATATACTTAATTTCTTTTTTTAATTGCTTATTGAAAGTTTTCAAAGCTAAAAAATTAAACGAAATAATTTTTAAAAATAAAAATGGGAAATCTAAGTTAAAAATGAAATTGTATCGTTAGACTTTTTATATAGACTCTTCTAATTATTATTATTACTAATATTTTGATATTTTTACCTTCTCGTATAATTTATATAGAGAAAGTATAGTAATAGTGAAAAAAATTCGAACTCGAAATTTTGACGAATATCCACGTTTTAGACCTCCCTGAGTTCGAAAAATACATTTTTGAAAAATGTGTCTGTCTCTCTGTCTGTGATAAAGATAACTCTTTGAACTAGACAGTTGAAATTTGGTATAAGGCCTTTATACCAAATTTACAGATTTCTATCAAATTTTGAGTTTTGTTCAGAGAAAGTTTGCCTGTCCGGATGTTCGAATATAAGTTAACATGATAACTACAAAACAAAAGAAGCTAGATGGATAAAATTCGGTACACAGATTTAACATCTATAATGTAGACACCTATTAAATTTTGAGCCAAATCCAATGAGAAGTTGACCGTCTGTCTATCTGTGTGTCTGTACTTTCAGAATTATATAAACGATAACTCAGAAACGCAGTGAATTAAATTTATTAAATTTGATATAGAATTTTGTGACGCAAGTGTAGCATTATATCAAATTTTTGTTTCCATCGGTTGGGGAAAATGCATCTAAAACACAAATATGATTTTCAGGTATTTTTAAGCCATTTCAAGAATTAATCGCCAAAAAACTCACCAACAAAACTCAAAAAAACTCGCCAAGAATCACACGATAGATTCAGTAAAAATGCTGAATTCACACCAGAGATTTATATTTCGAAACTATTGTAAGAGAACGCCATGCAAGACGTTCTGTGCGAGAATTCCTTTAATAGACAGTATGCGAGAAAGTTTGGGGGAGACTACTCCGCTGATTAATTGAATATTTCTCAAGCAAAACTTCCGCTAAGTAATGGAGCGGTGGTTTTTGACATTCAGGGAATAGCAACCCTTGTAAACAGTATCCCATACTGTTTACATTCAAATAATGTAATTTTAAGTTGAAGCAATAAGTGCAACTAATAGAAATTCAGAAAAAAAGTTTTCCTCGACATAAGAGAAATCCATGGTTGCCAAAGTCGAATTTTTATTGATGATTCTTCACCAAACAAGTCTGAAAATTTTTATTGCACCTGATAACAAATGTAAAAGACGTTTATAACCATTTATTGTAGCCATCCGCGATGATAGAATAGTTTTGGCGAATTTTTAAATGTTTAGCGTGATTTTGTCCTGTTGGCGAAAAATCGGGTACCGTTTGTAAACATTACTGAGGTTGCTAAATATTTTCTTTTTGTATCATTTCAGGTACCATCCAGGGTAAAAATGAAATCATCCGTATTGTACACCCTGATATCTCTGTCCGGCATGGTCTTCGGTGCTGAAATCGTCGCCAGTCACATCACTCAGTCAATAGTCCTTCTCATAAGCGCCTATCACATGTTGTACAACATTTTATCTCTGCTGCTGCTCGTTATCAGCCATCGGGTAAGTGCCGAAGACAGCCTTCGAACAAAACCTTTCCTTGAACCAAAAAAAAATGAAATCTGACTTTTGAACCTGTTGTTTTCTCAATAAGTGCCAAAGACGTTTGCTGTTGAAGCTGGTTGTCAACCCTGAATGCTCCCAAACAAAGTAAAATCCAGTTTTTGTAACGGAGATATGTTATTGATTAGATATGCTTTTAAGCATAATGGCGAAAACTGAAGAATTTTATTCGGAACAGATCATTTTTTATATTATAAATATATTTTTAAAGTTAAATTTAAAATGGGAATTAAAAAATTAAAGTATAATTAACTTTATATATCAAATTTGCTTTCGAATGCATTTTTTTTATCTAGTTTATTTTTATATTCATGAAAATATTCTTTATGTCGAATATATGATGGCACGAATCATAAACACATAACAAAGATAATATGATATAGTTAAATTAATAGTATAAACGATTTTTAAATTGTGGAATAAAGCATTAGGATTAATTATTATTATCAATCTATCTTAATTATTATTAGGATTAATTAATTAATTATTATTATCAATCTATCTTAATTATTATTAGGATTAATTCATTAATTATTATTATCAATCTATCTTAATTATTATTAGGATTAATTCCTTAATTTTTATTATCATTTTCTATCCACCAATTTTTAACAATGGATGATATACTATCTGTAAATTCTTTTCTGCTAGTGGAAGAAGGAGAATTATACTCATTATACTTTATAAAGATATTTTTAGCACTCTTATGAGAATATACTTTTAGGAAGAAGAATTGCACTCGAGTGTTGCCTATAGAAATTTTCTAGAGGGATTTCAGATTCCATGAAAGATTTCGAATCAACTGGGACTAAACTGTGGCGTCATACGCCGTATGACTTTATTTCGAATACAAAATTGTAACTGATATTTTCAAACATCGTTTAGTTAATTTTTTAGAAATTAAAAGGAAATATTAGTGCAAACCGTTACTTAAAGCATCCATGATTGTCAAATATCCACGTTAAATTCACCCCAAATTTCGACCATTTAATGATTTATATATAATATATAATACTTTTTCTTTTTTATAGGCACTCCATTTTTAACTCGAATGCATAGAATGTATTGCATCTAATGTTCATTTCAGTAACTTTAAATGAGATTCCCCCCCCCGATAACAAATTGTCTTTTCATCTGTGAAGCTAATTTTTAATTTAAAAAAAAAAAACTGGGTGTGCAAATCCACAAAAAGATAAGTTATAAAAATGAACCATTTTTCTTTTATCTAACTGGTTTCGATTCAAGTTTTTTTTAATGAGGAAATCATATATAGCCCAATCAATTGCTCAAATCAACCTTTAATGAACTCTACGACATTTCTTTCATACTACAAAATATTGTCTGAGGTTGAGGGGAGGGCTCATGACCCCCCAATAAAGCCCCCGCCCTTGTATCAATCCCTGCTTAATGCTACTTGGGTGATAAAAAAACTCATTCTAAGCGGTATGTAAGATAAGTAATTGGAGTTAAGAGTTATCAAATTACTTCCTGGATAGTATATATTCTCTAAGAAAGAACTCTTCAAATTTTTAAAATTAATGGAATTTTTAATCATTTTTATTTGATGACTTTGAGGCATATTACTGCACAAAAGAACCGCTTTTACATTATTTAAAATTTCAAAAAATAAACTTTTTATTAATACCATTTTTATTTGCGTATATTTTTTTTTGATAATTTTACAAATTTATTACAATTTTAAATACGTTTTCTGACATCGGCTATCATTCCTTTAACTGTCATAATTGATTTATTTGAAAAAATCTAGTCTCTTTAAATTAAAACTATATTTATGGTATATTTTCTGTAATCCTTAGACGCATAATACGCCCATCACCGGTAATGCGGTCATTCATAATTTTTATAAACCAGTGGAAGTGGTCTTGGAGAGCATTTCTTACATGCTCTTTAAAGCAAGTTTAATCCGTCTTCCTTTTCTCCGATTGAAATTGTGGACCTCAACAAGGTCACGAGTGCTCAGATTTTTATTTTCTGTGTCCCGCAGTTGAGCGTTTTGTGCTTTGTAACATAACGAAAAAAAAACTGAGTGTGTATGTTTTACGTCTTTTTGTCCATCTATTGAAACTTCACTGCCACACGGAGTTACGATTTCAGTAATAAGATCCCTTATCAAATTTTATTTATCTAAGTCTTTACATTTTTAAAGTTGAAATACATGCGAATGTGCAGAGTTACTGACAGTCTTTAATGTATTTGCTTAAAAACTAAATGCAGATTTACATTTTAGATACTAAAATCGGTATATTAAATTTTATTCATCAATCATTTTATACTTTGTAGTTATCAACATTTGGACAGAAGGACAAAAAAAAATTTCCTCTGAGTGGATTTCGCTCAAACTGGGCAGGAATTTAGAAATTCGGTGTAAAAATCACATATCAAATTTCACTCATCTAGCTCAAAACGCTTTATAGTTTTATTCACAGGCAGCAGTAGATTTAATTCCAAAAATATCTCTTTCGGATTCGGGGAAATCTAAAACTTGAAGATTCGTCAAAATCTCGAATTCGAATAACACACTTTCTCTTTATAGACTTCATTAATGAGAAACGTAGAAACTGCAGTTTGATAATATTAAGAATTTTTACAATCTGATTTTATCAGACGATATTTCATAAAATAATTATTTTAATAAAAATTCTTATCAAAATAAAGTTATGACTCTAATTTCAAGAAGAATTGTTCATTTATTTGAACATATAATTCATATAATTGATCCTATTGAACGGTTTGCCTACTTATTTAAATAGATATTGATAGATTAAATAGATAGACTTGGTATATTTTTAATTTTTTAACTTATTTTTATTATTATCTTAGACACGCTCATGGCAGAGATAACAAACATTTTGAGGTAAAATGGCTTTGTTTTTCCAGTTAAGTCTATTTCATTGATTTTTCAATGTAGAATGCATTCCATTCATAATGAAATGTATTTAGTGTAGATTTTTACGATAACATAAAAGTTTATAGAAATATTTCATTCATTCGACTCTTTCAAATATTTTGATGAAACACATTGTCGTTTATTACCATTTCTGTGAAGCCTGTCTGTTTAATATTTTATGACTTTCTTTCATTGCACGCGTCTTTTATACGTAACAAAAATCATCGGCAATAGTATATGAGGTGGAATCGTTTATTTTAAAATGACAATCGGCTTAGCTTCAAAGCTTTTATACCTAACAAAAATTAATCGACTACATAATTTGATTGTACTTCTCGTTTCAGGAATATTTTTTAATTCAAATAATAATTCATAGAATATTTGAACATTTACGAATTATGTGTAATTTTTATATGGAATTACAATGTCTTCGAATACTATTATATCAGTTTACAGTTTTGTGGAGCGATAGTTCGATGTATGTACCACACACGCGCATGACGATCAGCCCTTTTAGCCCTGATCAAATGTAATCATGCCTATGAAAAAAAGGCTTGACCAATATCTGACGAATTTGGTAACGTTTAGAAGAAACCTACTAAAAAACAAAATTAAAACCATATTTATAAAATTCAAAAAATAGTATATTGAAATAACAGGAGAATATATGCTAACTGTTTTTCAATATTTGTTGAAAAGTAAAGCACCGTGGTTATATACAATAATATATCGTCGTTGGCACTTTTTGCTGTTGCGTTTCGCTGTTCCGCGCTCAATAATAACCGCTTAACTGTTTCATTTTCTTTACTATCTAATAAGGTTTGGTTTAGTTATATTAACGTCCCGTTTGAAGCAACACTTGGGCTATTTTGGGACGGGCCTCGTAATTTTAAACCGTGGTCAGATGACGAGGACGACACCTGAGCTGGCACCCCCCTCTCCACACCACACCACACCAGCGGGAGGACGTTTGGTCAGGACGGATTTAACGTGCAACTGGTGCTACTATCTAATAAGATGACACCTTCTATTTTGGGAACATTTTCTTATTTTGATTCAAATGGAAATCCATTGAATACTTGACTTATCTATGCATTCGAAGTAATTTCAATATTGAATTATAATCGTTATGAATGGTTTATTTTTTTGCTTACAACTATCAAAATTCGATAAATAAATGCATGTGCGGCACTCGGGCAAAACAGTTAAGGGGTTAAAGAGAATAAGGATTTACACCTTGCTGCTATTGTTAGAAAAAATTATGCATAGACGTGTAATCGATCGATGGAGAATTTAATAGTGTGGTGGTATGTAGATTATTATGATCTGTGCAGGAAGCAACAGGACGAATGTTGTTGGAAACATTTCTTTAATAATCACATTCACACACTAAACAATTACAAACACAAAGACAAGACATTCACGCGCGCGCTTCACAGTTCAGCGTCACATCTCCTTCTCATTACAATCGCAATGCACTATGGGATGACATATAGGATGGCCTAATCAGGTATCGCCATCTATTATCCAAAAGAGAAGATAAGTGTAATGCAACTGCTACAATAGTTCATTTTTTATAATTATATATAGCCAATCGCCTTTGTCGCCCAGATGGTTCGCTGGGATTATTGATTGCTAAAAATTTCAAATAGTTTGTGTAACTGTGTTAATGCCCTCAGCAAAATATTTTTAAACTTCGAATACTCTATATCTTCATACATCCAATTATATCACGTCCAAGAGCAACTGTATTTAAAAAGGAAGGCATTTAAAAAAATTTTGGCGGTGTTTAATTCTAAAACTAAAACTTAATTTTAAGTAAAATAAAATTATTAGCAAAATATTATTATATAATCAAAGCTACTCAAAATTATAATCAAAACTATTATTATAAATATGCCTTATATTCAAGGCTACTCAGCATGGAAAAATAAGTCGAATTTTCGTATTTTCATCATCAACAATAAGAGAAAAGACAGGTTAAAATATTAATGGCATCAATAAAAACGATTTGAGTTTCACTTCAACAATGAAATATATTGTTGATAACTGTGCTAAATATATTTTTTAAAATTAATTATCAAGCAAATCATTCCCATTTCAAATCACGAATTATTTTGCTCACTTTACCATTTTAACACTTTTGATTTGATTTTCAGTGTTGCGCAATGTAACTGAGGTCATATCGGTGAAATACAACACATGGAATTATGAAATGAGTCGATTTGAGGTCATGTAAGAGAAAAACAGAGACCGTGAAATATCCCGGGGGACGACTTTTATTGTTCCAAAAGGATAGCCTTGCCACCTAGGATGGAAGTAAACATCGTAATGGTTCTACAATCGACCTTGAATCTGCATTAAAAGGGAGACTACGTGATTTACGTATGCAAATATAGGAAGCAGTTATCAAAGGCAGGGTTACCTAATTTATTTGAAGATTGAATATGTTCCAATTTTGTGACTGTAATTAAAGTCAGGGATAACAACTAGGTTAATGGAGTTTCAAAATTTTTCATTAATAAATGTGTTATAAAGCAAGGAATTATTAATTTTTTTAAAAAAGAATAAAACTAATAAAGATCAAACAACTTATTTTAATAATCCTCAAATTTTAGTTGTAATGTTTATAATGAATGTAAGAACTGTTCATGAATTAGTTATCAAATAATAAATCATTTTTCATCTTAGGTAAAAAAAAAAAAAAAAAAAAAAAAACGGTCATTATTTAAATATTTTATGCGAACTGTTTTTTACTATATAATTTCCTTCTAAATTTGATGAAAAAAATTATTATTTAATATAAATTACGAATTTCAAAATCTTAAAATCAAGTATATTATACATTATTATCTAAAAAAATGTATTATCAGTTCATCCCAAAATGTCTACTCCTCTTATGGTCAAAATTTGATCAACGAAGAATCATCTTTCATTCAAGTTTGAATTAATTTAGTCAAAGAGATAAAGATTTATTCTATATTCTGAAAAAAAAAAACTTCTTTTTGAATTTGGGATTTATGGGTGTGTTAATTAAAATTATATTACTCTTATCAAATTCATCCGAATTAAAAACATCCATATATTTCCCGTTACATTGTATTAAACACAGCATAAAAAGATATTTCTGTCAGTAAAATTCGCCAAATTCAAGATGTACAGATGCACGTAAAAATGAGAATATAGATAGAAAACTAATCAGTAGTAGCATCTCATCAGCTCAAAAACAAATAGTTCTAAAAAATTGTCTCAATTGAATACCAATAAAATACTATTTAAGAAAAAATTATTACCCCTAAATCACCCAACATTTTTTTGTGATCCTCTGAACTGTATTTAAGAAAACTAACCACACTCTTTTTACAATGGGTGATTTCTAACAATAGAAAATGAATATATATTAAACATATTATATTATTTCAGGAACAGGTAGTTAATTATTTTCTAAGTTCCCCATTTCACAAGACAAAACAAACACGAACACGAAAATACATGACACTCACTAGAATGCAATTTAATAATGATCCCCAAGAAAGATCATGGGAAATATACCTTGATGTTAATAAGGTAACGCCATCTGTTGTGTCAAAAGAGAAGGTAGTAGAGTTATGTAACCGCTACAATTCGAAATTATATTTTTGTCGGGAAATATGAGAGCAATATCATAAAATAGCAAAAGAGAGACAGCGGACGATTAAATAAAAATAATAAGAAGAACACTTATTTAGCCCTTGTATATGACAGAACAATTTCTCGAACGCCAAATCTGTGCTGCAAAAATCTTAAACGAACCACCGTTAAATTTAATGAGAGAAATGCAGCCATTTCCTTCTGTCACTTATGTGCAGTTTCATGGTATCGAGCCCAATATCCTCTATACATATTGATTCATTTTCTGCATTCTTTCTTGGCTTTTATTATACTTTTTTATATATATTTTCTTTGTTCCTCGATCTCTTAATGCATAAAAATAACTAAATAAAAATTAGAGAAATTTTTAAAGTTTACTGTGATGATTGCAGTTCTACTATCCTATTGGATAAGCTACCACTGTTTATTTTCCTGAAGTATACAAAAATTCATTTATATAGTCTTTCCAATTGTAAGTTATTGCATTTACCGATACGAGAAAATGTCGATCAATAGACGCTCAACCATTTGATTTGATCCCTTGATTCTTGAAATTATAAAACAAATCAACAATTCAGTTCATAAAATCATAATTCAAATTTCATATTTCAAGTTTGTTGCATTTTGGGTTATAGTATTCACCTAAATACATACGGACCAGATAGATAACTTTTCTTTAACGGATTTCGTTTAAAACTCAATAAAAACTTACAATTTCCATGTAAAAATTATTCATTCAATTTCATTCGTTTAGCTAATCGCATTTTCGGATTATTGTGTTTCTAGACAAACATGATTTCGAAAATGTATTTTTAGTAACTTAAAGATACATCAAAATCTCAAAAGTTAATTTTTTTGACGTTTACAATACTTTTGTACGCTTTCGAATTCCAGTACTTTATTAACTTTCAACTAAATGAAACCTGTTTTATAAACTTTGTCAGAAAACAAACGATGTAAAGCAAACGATTTTTGCTAATTCATTCACAATAAAAGAATTATTGACGATTGTGAAAAAATTTATATTCTAAAACTGAACTGTTCTATTTCGAAATAGAAGGAAAATAAAACATCTGTAAGCTGCGCACGTTGCTGTCTGTAATTAATATTCATAGTGATAAAGGAATGCTATTTTTTATTTTGCTTATAATAAATTTGAAATATAGTTTTAAGGCTATAGAATGACCTAAGAAATTGGGAGCAACTATCAAATCAGAAATAAACAATATGAAAATTAATTATATAAAATTTCCTGAATCTATATAATAAAATATACATTGTATTAAGAGAGCGCTAATGCTGCTACAACTAAAACACAAAAGAGCTTAATCAATAGAATAGTATAGAAATAAAATAATTTTACAATCAAAATTCAAAAGGAAAGAAAAAATGAATCCGGCCCAAAGACTTTTTCAAGGGTCACCCTCAGGCAAGGATTCAAACCAGGGATTTTTTCTGTGAAGGGTCTGACTCTCGTCCAACCAACTGACCCTTCGTGACCCGAAAATCCCAGAAAATTGAGGTTTTGGAGACAAAAATTAGTATCACAAGAATAAAATAATTCATAAAAAGTATAATTTATTTTCATAATTCATAAAAAGTATAATTTATTTTTCAAATCTTCTTATTTAGCAATTTGGCTAATAACAATTTTTTTAAATGAACTAATTGCGAACCCCTTTTTCTTTCAGGGGCACTAGACAACTGCTTATATGTTAACTACATATTTCTGTTATTGCGCGTTCCAAATAATTAAAAGGCAAAAAGAATTATTATTATATCGCACACATTTTATTAACACTGGATGACACGAATTCAATATATAAAAACGTCAAACACATATAAATAATAATTCTAGAGCCATTTTAAATTATTATTACCGGCTATTTATCGATTCCATACTGAATTAGCTTTTATCCAGACTGACTGAATCTCCCATCGGATAGAAAAAACGCGCGTTAGTAATCTCTAAAAAGGGAAAATCTATATTCCATGCCACCACTACTTAACCAGCAGCGTCCGCTATGTATAGCAATTATTTATAATTAATTATTTTGGAAAGATAAAAATGAATTTTGTTTTTTGATTTAAATCAATTCTGGTATTTTCTATTTATTTATATAAAGTATAAAGACTTTTTTTTTATAAAAGTGTGGGAATGTTTTTAATTTTTCTTCTTCTAAAAAAAATCTTAACCAGAACTCGAAAAACAAAATATTTATTGAATTATACTTCATTGAATTAACTAATAAATTAATTTATGCTAATATAATCTTAGTTTCATTAACTAATAATATAACCATACTCGTATAAGTTGGCAATTATGACGTAAGAATGGCATATCAGACAAATCTTCATTTGGACCCGATGGAAGATGGACGTGAAATAAAGGTCGCCAGATTTGGCTATGTTTCTCTTTTTCATAACTCGCAATGGATTGGATGTAAAAAGGAAATAAGCCAAATTCAACAAAATCGCATTTATTACAAATCTATAAATTCATTTGCTAACCGCTTCCATTATATACTTTTCTTCCTCTCGTCAAATGCAGTCAATTGTCTGAGGTCCAACTCCACCACCAGCTCGTCAGAACCACGCTATAGTTTTTGTAGCAAACCTATTTTGTATAACAAACAACGAACGCTTAGAATTCTCAACTTTTCCCACCAATGGTTTGGTATATCAAGGCATGATATTGCTGAGGAGAATGCGATGAAAATAAAGCAATGGATTCTATTATTTTACTGAGTCCAAAGCCAACACATTTCAAAAATCATAGACTGGCGTACATTTTACCAAAAGATTTATTCTTTTGGTTAATTTTTTGAGTTTTTTTTTTCTAAGAAAAGCACAAATCTAGAACGCTACTCACAAATGCAGGCGTCACCTTAACAAAGGAACTATATCAGATTTCTATCTCAGGTGGTATCAAAATGCTCGAAAATCACTTTGGCCAACATAGATGCCATACTTTCCCTTCATCACAAGTTCTCGACTCATGGATTTGCCCAATCATATTGAAATAAAGGAAATAGAACACACATCAGCCATTGTGAATTAGAAACCCGTAATATGATAAATTTTCTGATTGTACCAGAGAGTCCAATTAGCTTTTGCTGCAAATTGCTTAGGAAAAATTCAATGCAATTATTTCAGTTCTGTGGATTTATAAATCCAAGATAATTTCTTCATCTCACCTTTCAAAACATTATCATGAAGTTTTCAGAATGCTGAAACTGATTAAATAATGTTGGAGATTTTGAACATCAAACTTCTGAAAGAAATTGACAACGTTAGAAGCTTCACAATGTTTTTACCATAATAATGCTCAATATGACGATAAAATTGCTTCTAATTATTGGTTTCTTATTTTTTTAGATGTCCAAAGGCAAAACTTTAAAGAACACTTTCGGCTGGGCTCGAGTGAAAGTCTTGGGACTTCTTGTTAACATGCTGTTTCTTGGTGCACTGTGCTTCGCTGCATCTGTATCGGCTGTGCAGACGATGGTCCATGCTTCACACGAGGACACCACGCCCATGTATCCTATGCTTATGGTGATTCTGGGAATCATCAACTTCTCCCTTAACATACTTTGTTTTTTATTGATTGGAGGTAAGTCATTTTTTAATTGTATAATTATATTTTAAATCTAAATTGAATTTTAATTTATTTCCAAATTTTTATGTTAAATTAGCCCAAGTTAATTTCTTTCTAAAATGGTCTCTTATTTCTTGATCCATTTCCACTTTTTTTTATTTAATTAATACTACACACGCTATATAAAACTGGTGACCAACATTTCCTCGCTTTCAAAGTGAAGAAATAAAAATCCTTAATGCTTACAACATTTCTTTAACGATACTTTAGATTTCTTTTTCTAAGTCGACACGTATCAAAAACAAATCTCTAGCAAAATTTCATAGTAAAATCACTGAAGGGAAAAATTTCGCTCTCTTTACTTTTGTGTCGCGATGTAGACTGACGCATCTTTCATAATATCTTGTTTCTCATACAAATTATGCCTCCAGTAATGAAATAAATCGAAGTAAAAACTTGAGAAGTTTCTTCTTCTTCTCGACCACGCATCTGTTAAAACATGTTTACATTCATATAAAGTCGAATTGTGTTATTACATCTGATGTAGATCTGCAAGCGACGCAAAATTATTTAAATAGCATTAAATTAATTAAAAACAGTTTTTTTTAAAAAAATGTTTTAAATATGAAACAATAAATGACTAAGAAAATGGAGATTAGATTTTGCTAATTAATAATTAACTCCCATTCTTTAAATAGATCTTTATATTAAAGTTATATTATTTGAAATAGTAGAGCCCTGAAAAAATAAAATGTGAAAGTGACCCGGGTTTAATTTTTATTTTTACCATTAATATTTTTCTTTTTACAGTGTCTAAACATGATTCAATTTTATTATAGGTTACACTCATCATCAAGGTTGCTCCATGATCATTCAAGGAGACGATGTGCAAATGAACTGTGTCCTTGCCGAAGCTGGTGAGAATTCGAAACACTGCGTTGGCAAAATTCCATCCACTGGGAGTATTGACACTTCTTTGAGCACAAGTGAGAAAGTGAACGATTTAATACATACTATAAATGAATGTTCTATTTAATAAAATATTTGAATCAAGATGAGTTTAAAATATACTTTCTAGTAAATATTTTTTAAACTTTTAATATTTTAAATAAGGAAGTTAAGGTAATTTTAGTTAGGTTTCCATTAAGTAAATTTTTATTTTTACATACAAACTTTAGTTAATCTCAAAGACAAAATAATGCAAATAATAAATGGATTTATCGTGAACGATTTTTTCATAGTCATGCGATTTAGAATGTAGGAGACGCTTCTCACTGGCACTAGGACTCAATCAAATATCCAACAAAGAAGTAGATTATTATTTAATAAAAAATATCCATAATATATTAAACTAAAAAAAATCAAAATTATCTTTAAATAAAATTTTAAAAAGTATAATTTTAGCATGCAAACGATAACTAAGAAGAATACAAATTATATTAATTATGCTCATTTTATTATTGCATGGTTTCATTTCGCAGATGCGTTTAAATATAGTTTTAAATAGTTTTATTTGCTTTGAATGTGAATGTTTTTTTTTTTTTTCAAAAATTTATTTTACTTTTAAACTGGTTTCTGGAATTAATTTCTAATTTTTGCAGTTGTTCTGCAGCATAAATGAAATATCGCATCACTCATCTTCGCTTCCTTTTCTTAAAAAAATTTCTTAATGCCTTGAAATGTTTAATTTCGTATGCTAATTGCTTACTCAAAATCATTTGACCTTCATTCTTTCGCTTTGCTGACAGTTTCCTTTTTTTATTTTTGCATAGAAAAAAAATGCCAAATGATGAAAGCAGATGTTAAATTTAAAAAATGATTTGTTCAAAACTAAAAGGATTCCTTTTTTAAAAAAGGAAACTAAAAATTAAATTAGAAGAGCGTTAATATTTCCAGATGGAAACAAGGTTATTCAACTAACCATTCATGGAATAAATAAAATTAAGCTAATTATTTTCAAAGACTTTTATAAGAACAACAACTAGCTTCAACATATAGAAATGTGGTAATCATCATAGTAAAATTGTTTCTGAAATAAAACAATAATTAACGTTGAAATTAGCTAAGCAAATTTCTCGCGTATCATAAGTTAACAAGCTATTTTTCAATGAATACATTTTTCGTTAGTAAATTTTCTGTAAACTATCCATATCAATCTGATTATTTTAAACATCAATTATAAAGTTAAATAAAACATCAAGTTATCGTAAAAATAGCCACAATGAAATTTATATCTACGAAGTTATTTACATATTAGTCGGTACAGGAACATTTTGATTAAATCATTTGTTTATTTCAGTAACGTTTCCAATTGAGAAATATCTAAAAAATTGTATAATCAGTTGAATATTGATATGTATTGAATAAAATATAGATAAAGATAGATTTAAATTAGATATAAATGAGATATTTATATATAAGTAAAATAATTTATTTAAAAAATTTATCTAATGAAATCAATTCAATGAATTTATAATAATATGAGAAGCTAGAATTGCCTGCCATCCAATCATCGTACAATGTGTTTTTGGGCAGATTTTTTTGATGGGGAAAAATTATGTTATCTATATTTTGACTGTTACAATATTAAAAAAGGAAGAGATTCTCAAAAAATGTTTTTAACATTTTCTCATAGTATTCCTGAGCTAATAAAAATCAAATATTTTAAACCCATTTCATTTTCCATGTACTATTTTCTTTAAGCATAATGTTTTCTTGGCAATATTGTTGTATACATTTATTAATTAATTTACAGAAAAAATAATTGGTAAAGGCATTGAAATATATTAAGAAAATTTAACAAAATGCATTATAATTCAAGAAATATCAATAGAAGTCGGATAACTAAAGTAATGTTAACGAACACGAATGATAATATAAATAGAAAACGATACTAATTAAATTAGAAAAATTTAAAAGCTTAAAAACACAAATCTTAATTAAAGTTTATAGTAAGAATTAAAATTATTTTACAAAAGAAAATATAAAACAAGAAAATATCAAATTATTTCAAACTGTTAAAGAATTGTTCTTAATATTATGCTCAAATATAAGACATATGCAAAGGATTCAGTTTTTCTTTGGTAAGGTATACTTATTAAATATCACAAGAACACGAAATAACCCAATTAAACTGAAATTTTTGCATTTGATATATCACGTAAACATTAATCGAAACAGTTTCCACGTTTGTTATTAAATAAGAATTGACAGCAGAAAATTTCAACTGTTTTTCCTGTAATTATTCACTACTTTTTCCATGGCAACAAAATTTATTTACGCAATTTTTATACTACAATGAATCGGGCTTATGTTAGCATCAGAATTCTTAAAAGTTAAAATGCTATATTAAATAAATAGAAAAATATTAAATTTGTTTGAATATTAAATTTGTTCTTTCTTATGCGAGGTTGTGTGTTTTTATTTATTTTATTTGCCATTTTTTTTCTATAGTTTTCCAAATTTAGGTATATCGACCTTTTTTTTTTATTTTACTATGTTTCTGTGTGTTAATACCCATCATTTTATTACGATACGCACTGAAAATGAAAAATTCAAGAACGCCAAAACGGCAATTTATAGCCAAGCATGGAATGCCTGAATTTATCTCATGAAACTGGAAAACATAAATCAGTCCCTTTCTGCGTTTCTCTGCCTACTGGTCGTCTTATAACTACCCGAGTGGCTACTAAACCTGGCACAATGTTAATTAAATAAAAGAATATTAGAGTCGGCGTTTGAATAATGAAATTAGTGGATGAAATAATAAAAATTAATATACTTTTTTTTTTGAAAAATGTTAAAACCGCCATCAAGTTGCTTGTAACAGAATATAATTTCCTCTGTAAAGACCATGTGCAGGGCTAAATTCCAGGTTTGAAGCTTTATTCTCTCAAAGATTCGTCGTGTACCACAGCATGCTTTAAAACTGCTGTGGTAAATTAAACCCTTTCCTTTTGGTGGAGGGGAAAAAAAAAAAAAAAAACGTTGCTTTAAAATGGAGAGTTTTGGAATTTGGAGAAACCAAATTAATAATTTCCTCATCATTGCTCTTTCCAAGTCTTAATGTTAGCATCTTTCACTGAAATCATTGATGGAGTAAAAAACGCAACATAATATAAGCTATTTACAGCTTTTATAAGATATAAAAGCTGTAAATGTGTACAGGTTTCAGTCCAGGACAAATCATCGAAAAATGGAAGGCTTCAATAATTTGGATGTTTGGCTATTTATCATTGCCAAAAATGATTACAAAATTGATGCATAGCGAAATTAATATAATTCAAAATAATTACTTTTTTAAATCGTACTTATTCTACAAAATCGGTTGGCTGCATTCTGATATAGTGGAATTGGTAAAAGGATTTTTTGGAAGCTCATTTTTTAAAAACTAATTTTAAATCATCGAGGTTCTAAAAAATATAAATAAATAAATCCAGGTATAATCCTCTAAACTTCGATTAAATCTGTAACATTTTTCCAAGTGAGAAAAAGGATAAGACATGAACTGCCAAAAAAATTTTGATAAAATATTCATAATGTGCATAAAAATGCATTGTTTACTGATTTAATTAAAATAACAATGTTACTTCAGAATTTTTTAAAATTATTTGCAGCAATCAACTAAAATTACGTTTGTTATTCTTTTTTGAATATATAATTCTTATACAAGAAGTAATATTTTATTTTATCTTAAATAAAAATAGATTTTTCATTTTTCAGCTTCTCGATGGTGCAATGATCATCAAATCCTGGACGTTTTACGGGATGTTTCGTCCTGCCTAACTGTCATTGCCTGTGGCAGCGTCATTTTGCTAATGGATGGGCTCATAATCAAATACGCTGACGCCATTCTGGCATTTGCATCTATCATTGTCTTGCTGAGTACGACTTATCCTTTCGGTAAGAAGGAATTATTTTTCGAAAGGAGAATAAAGCAGAATTACTTTAGTTTTTAAAGTATTTTAGTTAAAAAAAAAACTCCATGATACAAAAATATGTATTGAAACAAATATATTTACAATTCGAAAATTCAAACAAAGACCAGCAAATTTTAGCATAGAAAGATTGACATGCTAATGTTATTTAAAAATGAGCATTTAAAGAGTATGTTTTTTGCGATTTTCTTTGGTAATAAATGCGTCTCATTCTTTAATGAAAAATAACGCTTTATTTCCCATATATTATTTGAGGTAACAAAAATGTAACAGAGATGTACACAAAGAACAGCATATATAGACGCCATCAATGAACGTAGACAACAAATCGTTAATTGAATATTATATTGCTCAACATTGGCCAGCAACTACATGTTTTTAAGTCGCTCTGCCAATTCAATTTCATTGAAAAGATAGGTCCTTAATGTGAGCTCTTCACTATATATAGTCTACCGAAAGGGCGAGATGGCATATGGAATTCTCCTGAAGAATCTTTAGATCTAGGTTCCTTAATATGGAGTAATAATTCCTGTATTTTCCAAAACCTTCAATTTTGCCCTCAGGGTCGCGAATCATTAAATCATCATTCAGCATCCATTAAGAATTTCTATAAATCTCTTTCCAACTGTGAGACTATTGTGGCATAAAAACGGTGTCACAAATTTATAGAAACTTTATGTACAAAATACTGCAGTATCCTAATTTTTCAGGGTATTATATTTATTTAAATAAAGTTAAAATAATAACTTATTGTCTATTTTCCGATTCAGAAATTCTTGGCGCTTTTTTGCATGCACAATCGATTTTGATTTCACTTAAATACGTCTGAGATGAGAAACAGAGGAGAAGTTTTTTTTTTTATTAAGTTGCATATAAAAACTTTACACAATTTTACTAAAACAAAACACCATCAGTTGTATTATTTAAAAAAAGAAGAAGAATGGTGTGTCTAGCAATGACATTAGAAAAGTGATCTTACTAGCAGACTAACATCCCTTTGCAGAGCAAACTCTTCCATAAATTATAGACATCGCATTCAGAAATGAAGTGAAAATAGCCCATTTAATAGATAAATAGCACACTAATAATAACGTGTGAATGAAATAAGATTTTCTTATTAAAGCCATAGAAATAATTTCTCCCTCAAATTTTTCATATATTGATATAGTATGGAGCAATCTGCATTTAGTTTCTAGTATTGTGGATAAACTCTAGCATGCATTTTCTATCTCATTCCATCGACGATTGGGATAAAAACTTTAAAAATTTGATGCCATACAAGAAATCTAATTTCCGTCTTTATATTTTCTTCTCTTTTTTTTAATGGATAAAAATTGAATTCCCTCTCTTCCTTTAAAATTCATCTGAAAATGTATATAATAAACTCCTAATTATTCACACATATTCTGCAAAATGACCAAAGCGGGACACATCAACATAGAAAGACATTTATTTGCAATAAGAGATCTACACATACAATCATGATTGTCTAAACAATAGATTTCTGTATTTAGAAGTTTGTTGGTTTACTTTTTTACAAAAAAGTTCGGGATTTTTTTCTGTATTAAAACACTTTTTTTTGACTGAAATATCTTTATTGTCATTATGGGATTAATAACAAAGGATAATAATTCGCAAAGCAGATAAATCCACACATTGATAAATAAGAGCTTACTGTGTTATAATTTTTTTTATATATCAAGAACTGAAATAAAAAACACGAGATAAGTTCTCCATATTTATAATTTATTTAATGACTTGTTTTTTCATTTACACTGATTTATAATTATTATTATCTTTTTTTTTTCCTAGTTCGAGAATCCGGATTAATTCTATTACAAAGCATTCCAAACCATATCGATGTGAATGGATTAACCAAAAGATTAACTGCAGAGGTAAAATTGCAATTTCTCGATTATGAAATCTTCTAAAGATGTAAAAAATGTCTTTCTTTTTCAAATAATGATTTCATGAAGGATTTTTATTAATATTAATTTTTGTTTTGAATGTATGTTCATTGGATTGCAGCTCAATTCAGACTGATTGGTCACTAGTCAGATATACTCTTTTTGGTGGAGTATGTCACTGGGATTCTACTTTGTATTGTTAAAATACTAAATGTCGATTGTTGATACCTTGATATTTGGAGGATGTTTCCACAAAAAACTGTCTCTCAATTAATAAAAAAAATTTCTTCTATTTCCAAATAAACAACAATTTATAACTGATGCATATTACATCATATTACATTACAATACATGATGCACATTGCAGATTTTTACTTTGTTCATATTTATATGCTTTAAAAATAATAAATCCTGTTTTTCTGATCAGGACCTTATAGTTAAATAAGCAAAGTAGTCATTTGCCTTGGACTTCACAATTTTAAGGAGGCCTGAGCTCTCAAAATGTTATGCAACATTTTGAAATTTTTTTAAGTTTGTGTTTTCATTTAATTACAACCGTGCTATTGAATTTTTTCGAATTAAAATCGGGTATGGTTTAAATTAATTTTGTAACATTGTTCTTGTAATATTTTCTATTTTATTACCATTTATAAACATTATGTTATTTTATATGTCTCAAAAACTGTGATGATTTATAACTTCAAAAAAATGTCCGATCCTGTTACAGAATATTATTTTGATTGCTATATGAAAAGGTTTGGCATTTTATAATTTTGTTTAAAGTTATTTTTAAATATTACTTAAGCATTTTTTTATATGCGATTTCCTAAAATCAACTTTTTAGAAAGTGATCAACAATTAGACGTTCCGCTGTTTCAGTTTGTCGAAATTTGCTACTTAACACTTTTTATGCAAATATTAAATTAAAATCAATTTAGAAAATATTCGATTTCGAAAATTTAGAGGGGAGAAGTAGTCCCGAGATTTGCATTAACTAAGGGTTCCTATACTGTTTAAACCGTTTCTAGTTTTGAAACGAATATACATCCTGAAAAACTGAAAAGAAAATCTTAACTACTGTAGTTTTCAAGGACTATTTATATGCATTGTTTTGGACTATTAAAAAAATTAATTTCAATTTATATTTATGATTCTTATTATTCTAAAAAAAATTTCTAATCATTATTTTTTACGAAAATCCATAAAAAATTTTACTTTACCACAAGTATCATAAATCTCTTTATTATTTTTCTTAGCCTAATTTCAGTGAAATGTTTCTTTCAGTTTCCAGATCTGCTGAACGTGCACGACCTACACGTATGGAGACTAACAACATCCGAGGTGATAGCGACCGTCCACATCATTTTGTCTTCATCTGACATCTACCCGCGCATTGAAGGCAGATTGAATCAGTTTTTCTTGAGAGAAGGCATCAGTTCTGCTACTATACAGCCGGAATTCGCAAATGTATGTACAATCAAACAGAAATAAACTCCCCTTAAATATTTATATACTTTTATTATGATGCATCATTGCTGGTATGTTGCTAGATGATGCTATATTTTCTAGTATACTTTCATATAATTATGCATTTCTAGTATACTATAGCCTACGTTCATATAGCGATGTATAATTTCATATTTTGATCCATTTATTGTATTATTTCATATTATGATTCATTTTTAGTATAATTTCACTTTAAGATACATTTTTAGTATACAGTACACTCTCGAGTATCCGATTAACGACTATCCGCCTTCTGTAATATCATTTTCTTTTATCGTAGTTAAATGAGGTAGGCACGGCGTTGCAGTGACAACATTGTTTATATTTCCTGCATTTAAGTTGGGCATTATAGAGTTGATGTTAAAATGTGAACAGTTTATATCCATTAATTCACTTCTCTCAAATAAATTCTCGAAACGTGCAGTGCAGTTTATAAATATATATAATGAATCTTTTATTTTAACTCAAACATTGCCGGCAGGATTCACCGAACCGCGTTCCTATTCTAAGAGGCTTGAAATAAATGGAGGACTTAGTATTCAATAAAAAGTAAGAAAATACTTATTATATTTTCGTATAAAAACTTTGTCGTCTGGTATTGATGGGCAAAGAAATGAGTTCATAGAACTCCTGACTTTTTTGTTATCCGGCCTGCCCTTCCGCCACATTAGGCTGGATACTCGGGAGTGAACTGTACTTTCATATTATATTTCTAATTCACTTTTCCTATTATGGTGCATTTCTAATATACTTTCTGATACATTTTGTATTTAGCTACGTAGTTATAGTAAAAAAGAATCAAATATGTGTTTTGGAACTCATTCTTTTGATTGTCTGGATCTAAAATTTGATATGCAGGATGAGTCATACATAATGTGGGAAGAAATGACTAATTTTTTCTCCGTTGACAGGACGGTGAATCATTTTAAAAGAGATTTTGCTAGCAAAGGAAGAATGGATTGGCGTTATTTTTGTCGGATCCCTATTTGCACAAAATGTCGAATAACATTATTCGATATTTTCCTGACTTTAGCCGGCATTCAGAACATTGAAAAACATCCTGGGAATATCGTACAATATCTTGTTCTAATAGGGCTCGGATTGGTACCATCTTTCATGTAGCATTTATTTAAAATGCTGTGCATAGAAAACAGATAAAACGTGACACTGTGGCAAAACTTAGGAAATTTCATCTACTATCATTGATCTTCCAGATCTGCTTGCATCTGTGATGGAACTTGCCCTTTTAAATTTCATTAGTTTTCCCGCTTTGTCACGAATTATCTGTGTCTGCACAAAACATTGAAAGTATGCACGCACTCTCATGAGAGATGGTACGACTCCCAGCAAACAGAAACAATGCTATTCTGTTCTTCTTTTGCAAATGCCATCTTTTTCGCCTTCTTTAAAACAAAGAAGAAATTAGTCACCGCTTCCATTATTTGTCTGAAGATTAATGGCTCATACTATGGAAGGCAATTTTGATGTTAAAGCCACAAATTATATTTCATTTATCTATTTTATTGTGTTTTTGAATAATCATATCCATGTAGAAACAGAAAGATTGACAAATAGTCTGCATATGGATGGATTTAGGTGAAATTATGCTTAGATTTTAAGCTTAGGTATAAAAATTACTTACTAAAAAGTAACTACCTACTACCAACAACTGGATAACTGAATTACAATTTATCTACTCATGTTTTGTGATGTCTTCTACAGAAATTGGAACACGTGAAAGCTGTTTACAATGTTTTTGTATCCATCAATAATGATTAAATCTATAATAATGAAAATCTTGCAAATTATTTAAAACTATCTTTAGCGATCAGCCGGTTAGGCATGAATATTGGTTATATTTAATTTCAGTTAAATCGTTTAGATATATTTCGTGCCCATGATTCCATCAAAACGCCAAGCATTAAAATCTTGTTATTTCAATACATATGTTCTTTTCATTGTGTATATGAACCTTTTCAATGGAGTCTAATTCCATGATGTCATAGCTATTTTAAAAACTTAAATGTCCGATTCCGGTTAAATGTAAATTTTACTGGTATTATAATTTTTTTATTTGTCTTCTAAACTGCATGATATTGAATAGGATCCTTCTTCTTTAACTTTCAACAGGAGAAGAAAATCTCTCTATTTAATATTTGATGAAACAATGAAAACTGTTTGAATTTCTGACAACTATAGCTGTAGATTAGAAAAAAAAATACGTTTAAAAATTGCCAAAACTCTGGAAAAACTCATTAGAGTAGCAAATTAGTGTCATTAGAAAGACACTGTTTTAACTTTGAAACCATGTAAAATTCTTTTTTTTTTTTCTTTGCAACAATATTTAATTGTTGTGAAAATGCTATGGGAAAAATACCAAAATTCAGCTTCATTTTTAATTAATGAAAGTTTTAAAAATAAATCTCACAGATGTGCACATTTTCAAACTCCAGTGATTACATATATATAACAAATTTGATAACTGTAGGTCAAACGGTCCAGCCTGTAAAACATCGGCACAAAGATAGACTAATTATCATGCTAACTACACTGGATGATATTAAATAGAATCCTTCCTCCGTAACTTTCAAAAATGAATGAGAATATCAGATAGTTAATGCAACGATAGTTAGTTAGTACAGCTATTAAATTAATATCATTAAAAAGACATTTTTTTAAATTTTTAAAAGGTTTAAAATTTACTTTTGTGCAATTATATTTTCTTTACTTATATGCTTCTTGGAATGGTTTGCAGATACTGCAAACCATTTTAAATATTCTATGGTTAGTTATTAAGTTTAATTTTTAAAAATATTTTCTTCCATTATGTTAAAATATAGTTCATCTAAGTTGTTTGACCTGACTAGATTAATGCTATTAATATGATCGACAAATAGTGAATCGGTAAAAAAGCGGCTAGAAAATTTATATATTTTATAAAAGCCGTTATTTTAATACGTTGATGAGTTATTTAATTCCAACGAATAGATAAATCAACAAACATTTGATAGTTGCCAGTATGCATTTGATAGTTGTTTTGAATCCTCATCAGCAATTTGTGAATAGCTTCTAAAATAAGGCATATTTTCTTTCCATCGTTTATAACCAGAAAGACTTTCTTTTTATTTTGTATGTGCTAACGCTCTGTCACAATTGTCACTGACAACCTGTTGACTTTTTTGAAACATTACTTTTATCATCAAGCGAAATAAAAAGAACCTGAACATTTCATTCTTTTGTGGCGATAAATTATCTACGTAAAATGTATGCATCACACGTTTGACTTTCTTTTTATGTGAAAACATATTTTTGTGATCCAGACTGAGCAATAATAATAGAAATTTTTTTAAGAAATTTCAAAAAATTTCACAGAATACAAAAACATGAACGATTTTACGTTTGCACTTGTACACGAATTATATTTATGTAATTCGCGTACACTTATATTCGTATTTATTTTATACGTATTCGTATATTTTACTTACAAAAACAATAGCGCAGTTTTAATATACTGTGTTTCTAAAATGAACAAAACTGTTCACGTTTTTGAGTGGCGTTGTATTGTTTTTATAAAAGAAATCTTTATAAATAAAAACGAAGTTCATAAATAGTTTGTAAACTAATAAAAATCCATATTATTATACAGATCTTCAAATTTTACTGACAAATGTTATGAAGCATCAATTTTGAAACTGTAAAAATATTAAAAATAATTCAATATAAAAATAATTTTTGTCAGTTTAAAAATTATTCATCTATGTTTATACAAGAATATTTCGCCTTAAATGCTGAATGCAATGTTTGTCTTAAATCCTATTGTATATAAATATGTTGTATACATTTCTAATCATTTTATTTGTTTTCATCTGAGTTCTACTCGAAATGTTTAAATGGATTCTTTCATTATTCTTAAAAAATTATGAGTTTTATCTTTATAAGAAAAATAGTACTGTACTTTTAAAAAATTATCTGGCGTATTCACGGCATTTCAAAAAATTATTGATTTAAAAATCGTTTGGAACCATTCATATCTCATTTTAATTAAAAATAAAGTAGCAGACGATAAGAAAACTTAGTGCATTATAATATTTTACATTTTTGTGCATTATTAATAATATATTTAAATTCTTTAAAAAATACTTACGTATGTTTATATCCATTCAGCCATTTTATTGAATGCTAATATTTTAATATTAATTATGCTTGATTATGTTTAATTCCTTTTTATTAATATTTTAATATTAATTATATCTGATTATGTTAAATTCACTTATGCTTACATTTTATTTAAAAACATCGCGAAGGTTATTTTGAACGGGCCGTGTTTTTTAAAAGTTTTGAGTTTCGTAATAAAGTAAAGAATACCTAATATACAATTTGAACGCCTTTTTTAATAGCTAATTTAATTTAGGAATAGAGAGACGGACATTATATATGTTCACCTTGCTTCAACATCTCTGACTGGATTGTTACTGTTCGCATCACACAGTGACGTTGCTTTCAATGAACATGTGCATTCTTCAATATATTCTTTTTGAAATCATTCTGTAACTCCTCCTTTTGAATAAAACAGCTGAATTAATTCGAAGCTAAAGATGAAGGCATACATAAATTGTACTGAGTTGTTTCTATTATAGAGTTTAAAATATATTATTTCTATTATAGATAACTGCCTGGTTATCTGACAAAATTATTTTATCTAATTAATTTACTCTATCGTATTGCCAAAATTTTTTTTGCTCCCATTTCCTCAAAAGAAATGGAAAAAGAAAATGCCATATCATTGACGAATGTGTGGATTTGACGAATTCAGAAGTATGAAAAAAAGTTTGCAAAAGATGCATTGAAAAAAAAATTCAAGCATTTCTATGTTTGCTTTATTCATTTATTAGTTTCATATTTTCAGTTTTATTTTCTTACAGGGCTCGTGGTCAGAAAAATCAAAACAGGAATGCATTCTTCAGTGTTCTGTGAACAACAACTGCGGTGCTTTTACCTGTTGTGGACCTATTAGCGATAAGTCCAAGCAAAACAACACAAGATGTCGCAATTCATCAGCTCGCAAAATCAATGATCAAAAGGTGGAACCACTTGCACTGGACAATAATATTCCCGAACAAAATATGGTTCCTCAATATGATTTCAATCAATTAAATTCTGCCACAGAAACGACGCTATGAACATGACATCCCTGTGAAAATTAAGTCAACATTTATTACTATTTGCTCAACATAGCTTGTTTACCAAACAAATCAATGTCAGTTCTAGCCTATGTAATGAATGTGTGTATGTGTCTGTTTCATTGCATTTTCTTTGTATGTTATTGAAAAAATTATTTTGATTCTGAAAATATTGATTATGAATGCAATAATAATCTAATCTTATAAAATTTTCAATGTAGAGTCAATTTAGATACTATTGCATTCTCGTGCAGCTATGAGACATAACATATTGAATCATAGACATACTCAACATAATGGTCTCTTTTTATGTTTTTGTATTTTTATATTGATTGCTCAAGTGTGGATGATATTCTATTTTGTAAATAAATTTTATATATATATTTTATCTATAAGAAAAAAGGGTCTTTGTGTATTCTTTTATGTGTGTGGTGTGTGTAGCAAAAATAATAAAGATTGAGGAAAACTAAAGAATACCGTACCAGTTTTTCATCAATATCGGTCACATCTTGCCAATCATTAAAAATTCACCAGAAATTTTGAGGTTGTTCAGAATGTCACGTTTACCATATTTATGTATGTTTACCAAGTGTGGCGAATTGTCACCTATGAAAAGTTCTAGTTTGGCGACAATACCGCGCTTTTTAATCCAGCTGAAAATGGTAAACAGAGACCTCCTTAAACTGTTGGTCATACTCTCTATAGAAATCGTGCAGTAAAATACAGATGTCTCGAACACTCGTGTGAATTTCTTCTGCATTTATAAACAAAAGCAGGGGGAAATCGGGCAGGATTGTGATATCTAGAAATTAATTTTATTCCGCATTCTTTTAACAGATTTTTCCATTGCAATATTTTATATGTACCTTCCATGCAATGTAGAATTTTGTTTCATCTGGTAAAATGCAGATTAATCTATAATTAATTTGAAAAATAAAATTTTTTTACATTCAATATAGATATCAGATTTTAAAAAATCGTTTGAAATCCTTTGTAGTACATTATTTCAAGTAATAATAAATATATAGTTTTTATTGTACTGACCGGACCTATACTGACCATTTTGAATCGAAGAAACTTGCGACAATTTGTGACGTATTATTAACATGCCCGAAAGATTATCTGAAGACTTAAATATATTTCTACATAGTATCAAAAACGTAATCAAGATTATGAGCTCACAAGATACAAATATTGCTAAATTAAAGATTCCCGAAATACGTATATTTATTTCTCTATATTTGTGAGTCAAGTGTCAAATTCTTGACCTCTGCAATCTTCAGTAAACAATTTATAAATTTTTAGTTTACTTAACGCATTTAAATAGGCGAATTTTTTTCTATTTTACTTTCTTGCATATATAGTATAGAGAAAGTATAGTAATCGTCAAAGAATTTGAATTTGAGATTTTGACGAATCATCCATAATTTAGATCTTTCTGATTTCGAAAAACACATTTTGGGAAAATGTCTGTCTGTATGTATGTGATAAGGATAATGCAAACATGCTTTAAACTAGATGAATGAAATCTGGCGTACTGTTTTTACACCAAATTTGAAGATTTCTATCAAATTTTGTGCAAATTCCATTCATAAGAAATATGTTCGTACAGCTGTTCGAATACAAGTTAACACGATAATTACAAAACAAAGACAGCTAGATGGATTAACTTTAGTGCACAGACTTAGTGCACAGATCTGTACTAAAGACATCACTCAAAGTTTGAGTCAAATCCAACAATAGGTTAACCGTCTGTCGGTCTGTACTTTCAGAAACATGTAAACGCAATAACGCAAAACTGCAGTGATTTAATATGCCAAATTTGATATGAAATTTTGTGATTCTAGGCGTATTTTGTTTCAAATTTTTGTTCCAGTTAAGTTGGAAAAAGCATATCTAAAATGCAAATTCGATTTTCGGACACTTTTAACCTTATGCCAGATATTAATCGCCAAAAAAACTCGCCAAGGCTCACACAATAGTTTCAGTAAAAATGCTAAATTCACGCCATTTAATACTTCGTAACTATTGTACCATATTCGTTCTCCGGTACAACACTTTTATTAGAGAATATACAAGAAAGTTTTGGGCAGACTACTTCCGTTGGTGTCATGAATGACCAAAGTTGATAGAATTTACAGTTAATAGAGATATGTTTTGACTTATTTGCTCTTTTCTTGAAAGATCATAGATGCAATCAAATAAAATGGTGTATTTATTTATTTGTTTCTGTTGTCCCTAACTATAATTTCATTTTGAATGGTGGGTGAGAAAGAAGAATTTAAAAAATTTCATATTTTTCAATGGTTTTTTTTAAGTAAAATACTTATTGTTAGCTAAATTTATCCAAATTTTAAAAAAATGCCGCAATTGAACCTCTATTGATTTGGCCTCTGTTGAGCTTCTTAAGAGCAATGCTACTTTTGTTACAGAATAATGTCTCCAATCATTAAATCCTTTTGTGTCTGCAAGAAAACGTTATTTGCGTTCAAAGGAGTATGCAAGGGAAACAAAATTCTGCCTCTTGAATTAATGAAATATAGAATCCATTTTTTAACAGGTTATCCATTAAATTGTTTCATATAAAATTTGTATTTTATAAATTTTTCTCCTCAATCGTCTCAAAGTAATCGCCCTTATGTATGTGACAAGGGATTATATTAATGAATTAATAGCAGGGCAGAAATGAAAATCTTCGCAATTTAACAGTATTTCATCTGAAGATATCTCAAAAACTCTTTGCGTAAGATGGATAAATGTATATACATCAAATGTAATGTATGCAAAATGTATATGCATCAAATTGGTAGATATCTATCAAATTTTGGATCGAAATCGAATCAAAGGAAGTCTGTCTGTCCAAATATAAGTTAACACGGTAAGTATAAAATGAAGAGAATTAGATGGATAAATTTGGATAAATATCTATCAAATTCGTAACAAAATCTGTCAAGGGGATGGTTTTCTATCTGTCTGTACTGCACAAGCATGTAAACGCGGTAACTCAAAAACGCAATGATTTACATATATAAAATTGGCTATGTGATTTTATGGGACTATATTTTTAGTTCAGAGCTAAATTTTGATTTCAATCGGTTTGAAAAAATTCGGGCAGTTATTATCATGTACTATGGATAAATCGCCGAAATAATCACCAAAAGTCATTGGATAGATTGCGTAAAAAGGCTTAATTCACACCAAATATCAATACTTCGTAACTACCGCTCACCAATGCCATCGAAGTCATTCGAGGCCTTGCCCAAGATTGGAAATTTTATCCATGTAGCAATTTTAATAAAGAGTATGCAAGAAAGTATTGGAGACTATTATATATTTGTGAGACAGTGTTTTGTGTAGGCTGGTCCTGTTTCTAATTATTATGGGGAAAATATAGTAAAATATCTTGTGAAGCAGTACATTTTTCTTCCTACAGTGTCTCCTTTTAATTTCTCTGAGAACAGTTATTTATTAAAGTGATAAATATTAAGGTAATGTATAATCAACTTGTGAAGTTGCTTCAGCATTCCATCTATTATTTAACATTTCTGTTCATAGTCATTTAACAAATAGTCGCAATATTGATTTACCTTCTAGTGATTTTCATATCTACATATCTCCTTTTTTGCATTCGACAATTGTGTAAACATTTTTAAAATGCAGCTATACAAAAATGTTATTTTTCATATTTATCAATACAAGTATAAAACCATTATATCGTAAACTGAATACAAGCTATTATTTTATAGAGTGAATTCAAACATGTGGCAAAATAGTATTTGCTTGGATGCTTTCGCATCCCATATTCCCATGTTTTTTTCCGCCGGCGTCCTGGCATAGGGGTAGCACGTTTTCCTCTTGATCTGAGCTTCCCGGGTTCGAGTTCTATCTGTGAGGTGTGTGAATGAGCCCCACTGTAAAAAGGGGTTGTGCAAGCGAATGTGTGTGTGTGTGTCACCTTCTGTGGATGAGTGAATGAAATGTATGAATGAAGTCCACCCAGTAAAAAGGGTTGTGATGCATGAGTAGCTAAGATGTACTTTTGACCCTAGTTGGCGCTACTGAAAACGAGTCTTTCTCTCTGCTTAAAATCGCTGAGTTTGTCAGCGGGCTTGTCTATGACAAGGGCCATAAGGAACAAAACAACCATGTTTTTTCCAAACCAACCTTCTATAGGAAATAATAGAAAACTAAAAATTCGTTGCATACAAAATGACAAAGGGCGCTGTTTTTTTTTTTTTTCTTTCCAAAATCCAATATACCATAAAAAAAGGGACAAAACTAGAGAACGAATTGAATTTATTAGCAAATTTTATATACATAATATTTACCATAAATTTTATACCGTTTCTTGAAAAATTAAGTCGCAGGGAATTATTTCGAAAACATGTAGGACGGAAAAGATACCGTTTTAAGAAACTTAAATTTAATCAGACTGTCTGTTACTCCGTTAACTATTAACTTTATTCATCGACATAAGTTTTAATGATAAAACGCACAAATATCCATTCCGCAATTATTTTCTTGTACATGAAGTATACAAAGAAAAAGTTTCATAATCATCAAACAAGTAGAATTCAATATTTTGAAGTTTCCAGTTTTATTTCAATATTTCCAAGAGTTTTTGAAAAGACCACTCTGAATCCGAAACACACATTTCCGGAGTTATGTCTGTGACAAAGACAACTCTTAAAAGATTTGGGTTAGTCATATCACTAACTCTCCGACCCACCCGAAAGCACATAGATAAAGAAACCTGACCGGACCGCCGCAACAGCAATGTCGGAGGGAACTGTGATTGAGTCCTAAGGACTATCACCGGCCATGGTTCCCGAAGGAAATACGTCCCGTCATCAATTAGAGGAACCATATCCCCCATCTTTTTGTGTATCCTCCAGGGTGGCGAGATCCAACCATCATACCGGAAGCATCTCATCCTCTTTTCGAGGTGCCCCCGGAGGTTTGGGATTTGTGTTAGATGGATATGGATGAACACTAATTTATAGATTTACAATAAATTTATAATTTTTTAAATCAAATTTTGAACAAATCTATTAGCAGAAAGTCTGTCAATCTGACTGTCCAAATGCAAGTGAACACGATAATTGCAAATCAGATTGTACTAAACAGATAAAATTTGGTATACTTTTAAGCATCTGAACAGTAGATTTATATCACATTTTGAACCTAAATCATCAAAGTGTCGACCGTCGATATGTACTTTCACAAGCATTTTACCATGATAAAAATATAATTACTTGGATAAATGAAATTTGGTACACGTTTTAATATTTGGATAGTAGATTTATATCACATTTTGAACCAAATTCATCAAAGTGTTGACCGTCGATATGAGCTTTCACAAGCATTTGACCATGATAAAAATGTAACTATTTGGATAAATGAAATTTGGTACACAGATTCAGTATCTATATTCACAACAAATTTTTAACCTAATCTGTTCACAGGGTTGACTGTCTTATCTATATGCACACTCAAGCATGTACATGCGATAATTCAAAAACGCTACGACATAAATGTATAACATTTGGTATGTAATCTTGTAATTAATTGTATTCTGTGTCAAATATTGGTTTCAGTTGGTTCAAAAATGTCAAGAACTCTGAAAATAAAAATCAGAAAACTCTCGTTGCCTTGATGGTCTGGCTCAAGGCCGAAATCCGTATTAGCATGACATAGTTCGATATTTCTATTATATTGTTCGAATATAGTGAATGAAACGCACGATATTGAATGTCATAGAATATAGTGAAAATATCTTAATAATATGGATAAACATTTTATTCTAAACTGTTGTTAAATTACACGACCCTTAATGTCGTATTATCATTCAAAATTCTCTTCATTTTCACGAATCTAGTCAGAACTTGAAAATTAAACCTTCTACTTTCAGAAAACTTTAGGATCGATTGACATCAACTCAAATCACCATCACCCTGGCCCACAGTAAAGAAAATAAATAAGTAAATAGAAAGAAAATATAATAATATTTGGAAAAAGCTACAGAAAAGATCACGAAAAAGTTTACTGGTAATAAATTAACTGCGTAAGCATTTTCAGTTTGAAATTCTTTAAATATAAAAATATTTTAGAATGAACTTGATAAATTGCAAAATAAATTTACTTATTTTTGGTTTTAAAATTAAAACTCATTTCTTTAAAAGCATCAAGTCACGCTCTCATTTCTATACTCTCCAACCCAGCTTCTGAAATCATCTTTATTTCAAGGCAATCTAAACTAGATAGCGCTGCCATCGTATCGTCTGCTGTCAGAGTGAAAGTGCATATGAAAAACATTACCGAACGGAATTCGAGTGGGTGACTGTTCTGTCATGATTTAGCTTTATTTTTTTTCTGCCTTAATTGCTCTAGTTTGAAGCTGAAATACAATCTTTGTATTATCCTTTTCATATACCGCTGGAGACAATTGGTCTTCACTATGTCCGGGTGTTTGCGCTGCATATTTCTGTTTGCTGTATTATTAGCAAATGAAGCTTTAGTAATACCAAAATCTGATGGACCATCCAAAAGAATTCATGAAAGTGTAAGTATTTTTATTTTTCATATTTTAAACCATCATTAAGATTGTTGAATTTGATCATATTTTTATTCTGTATACGAATAATATTGTTGTGCTAACGCCATTTACCAATATTTTTTCTCTGCCATATGATTTAAGAATAATTTTAATAATAATAAAAAAAAAATCTACCACAATTTTTTTCTATCAACTCTGTTGAAGCCCTTCCATCCGATACTTTAATTAAATTTTCTTTTAAGACGTTGCGTTTGTTTATTTTTATGTATGATTCAATTATATTATTTCATATACTTAGTATATGTTTTCTTAGACCGGGTTTTAAATAAAGCAAACAGTCATATTCCGTCATTTTTTATTGCTTTTCTTTTATTTAAATAACTGCATGAAAAATAAAGCTAAAATTTTTAACTTAAATAGAAAATACGAAATGTAATAAAAATTCTCCAAATGTTCATGATATTTTAATTATTTTTTTAGGGAATTAGAATAAAATATAAGAAATGTTATGTGTATGTGTACCTTTTAAAATTTAGGCGGTATTTGTTCCGGTATTAAAATAAATATATTTATATAATTGTTTAATTTCGTTAAATATTATCTTTTCTCATCTATTAAAATATTCTATTACTGTAGCTCTAGTTTCTCTGAAAAAACAGTATTTTTCATGTATATATTAGTTTTTTTTAATTTATTGATTGATTTTATGATTATTTTTAGACAGCATTCAAATTTATCCTGTGTATCTGTTTTCAGAAAAAAGAAAAATGTGCCCTTAAAAAAAATTGCCCAATGTGGATTAAGTTGTATGATGTTCCTGATTAAAATTGAGCTTCTTAAATTGCAAGGTCATAAAGCCCTGCTCATTTCAAATTCATCAAACATTTTGGACCAAATTCAGTATTGTTTTAACACATTTACTAAAAAATTACATCATCACTATTTTAAATTGAATTGAATTAAAATTTAATATTTCTTGTAATTTTATTATCATACTTTGTTAGTTTTGTGTCAAAATTTTTCGGATGGGGATACAAAAACTTGCCTTCTTCAGTTGTTAATGGAAAGGAGTTTAACCCTTTTATTATGAACATATACATTCCACTTAATTTTAAAATTACTTTAAATAGTTCCTATGAAAATTAAAATAAATCCTAGGATAATAGTTCCTAGGAATCATGTTCCAAATCTCTGGTTTAAAAATCCTTTGGGAAAGAAAAAAAAATCTAAACACAATTTTCTTATTTAGAACTTATTCTCTTTACTTACATAAAAAATGAAGGGGGGGGGGCAGTGAAAGTGCCATGAATTAATTTAGTTCTAGAAAAATTGTTTACATTTAAATTAAATAAGTTGATTCCTTTTTTTAAAAAATATATTTATGCAAATACATTATTGTGAAATCATTTTAAATATTCTTTTTAATTTCAACTAATTGTGAATATATTTCTAGGTCTTGAGTGATGAGAAACATTATCTTGAAGAAGAGCTCCACAATGTTGATTATGATCATGAGGCATTCCTAGGAGAAAAAGATGCCAAAACATTTGCAGAACTTTCTCCAGAAGAAAGTAAAAGAAGACTTGGTAAAATTGTTGATAAAATTGATTCTGATAAGGTAATTTCTTTTTCAGTTATTGGAACCAATTTACTTAAATCTAAGACTAAAAACATTTGTCAAAATCCACATTTTTGTCTGATGTAATAACATTAAAACAGTTTTTAGATATTTGTAATTGTAATAAGAATATAAATTAATTTTAAACTTTAAATGGACATTTTTAAAAACTTTAAAATTCATATAATAGCCTAATTTTTTAAAAAAAACATAAAAAAACATGCAATTTATGTTTTTTTATTTAGTTTTAAAAATTATTTTATGCATAATTTTCTTATTTCTTTCAATATAGAATAGATAATTTTCTACTACTATTTATATTTTCCTGAACTTAAGTGCATTGTCTAATTTGTTTGTTTCTTATGACATAGTTATATTATAATTTAGGGATATTTGACCATTTCATCATTTAATACTAAATCTTCGGCATGAGAGTACAAAAAAATTGTCTACAACAAAAAGAGTACAAGACATATAATTTATTTGCAGTTCATTCATTTTTTTTAAAGGATTATCATCTATATTTTATTCATTATAGGATAATTTTGTATCTATGCAAGAATTAAAGGATTGGATACAGCATACTCAAAAAAGATACATTATTGATGACTCTGAGCGTCAGTGGAAAGGTTTCAATCCAAATAATGAACTTGAACTTTCATGGCAAACATATAAGAAAAATGCCTATGGTTATGCTGATGGTAAAGCTTATTTCAATTTTTAAAAAAAAATCTAAATCCATGTTCTCCATCCTCTTGGTTATTCTTTAAATTGCTTTAAAACAAAATTGATATAAAAGCTTTTAAAATTACTCCTTTGTAATTTCAATAGTTTAAGAAAGCCCAATCGGGTAATTTTCATTCTTATAGAAAAATGCAATTTTTATAAATAAGAATATTACTAAGCATGTTAAATTCTTAATATATCATCTTTTTTATAAAATATAGTTGAAATAAAAATAATATAAAATATTTTAAGTTATCTTTAATATGGTATCTTTTAACTGTTTCATATATGCTGATGCCTATACCAGTAACTTCTTTTACCTTTGCTTATGCGTTAGTATATATATTTAGCAGCAAACTATTAAAATGTAGCTCCTTGTACAGCATTGATCAGATGAGTTTCTTATACAAATCTGTAAATAATAATATTTCTTTGTATTGTTATATTATAACATGCATAAGAAATAGGTTTATTGCTTCTAGAAGAATATTAATAAAGAAATCGCAGATCTCTTTTCATTTTCTAAAGAAGAGATCAGCTCTTTCTTGTCTTTCCATTAAAATCCTCTGCTTATATCTTAGTAGATAAATTTTGTTGCTATCTAAAGGTTGAAGCTCTATAAGTATCAAAAATAAAATTTGTCTTCATTTTGAGAATTTTCAGTCGATTTTTTTTTTTTTTTTTTTTATAATCAACAAAATATAAAGTTTTTGTTTTTAAAATGTCTTTTATAATTATATTTCTTATTTTATCAGAAATAAATTCTTCAAAAGTAGCTATTATGTTTTCATCTGCAATCTTATATATCATTAAATTTTGTATTTCTAAATTTTTTACAAGCTGAAAATTGATTGAAAGATCTTATTTTTATTTTTAAATTTCAGAGAATTTTGATGAGGATACTTATGGGTACAAAGACATGATTGAACGAGACTTAAGAAGATGGGAAAAAGCAGATTCAGATCGTAGTGGCTCCTTGACTAAAAAAGAATTCATTGATTTTGTACATCCTGAAGAAAGTGCTCATATGAAGGATATTGTTGTCATAGAAACAATGGAAGACATTGATAAAAATAAGGATGGCAAAATTTCTATGGAAGAGTATATTGGTAATTATATTAATAATTTACAGAATTCTAGTTAGTTGTTAAAGTTGTAAATTTAATTTTTTAATAAAAAATAAACGCTTCAAAAATGCTGATGTATGTATAATTAAAATTATAGGATAAAATTTTGTGAGTAAAATATTTTTGGCATATTGAATTGGTGCTATATAAATTAAGTAAAATATAATAACTTTTTTCTATAAGAAAACTTGGAAAAAAATAAAATTGGTCAAAATTGGGACCTACAGCTAAATATATGACATTTAAATTTTCAAATTCACTTTTAATTAAAAATCATTTGCAGGTTTTCTATATACTAATTAAGTTTATTTTCAGAATAAAAATTGAATATCCATAGTATATCTAAAATCAATCATAAAAATAATGCACAAATTAATACCTGTGAAACCATTCACACATATCTATTCATTCTCCTCATATTTCTGACAAAAGCAACTTGCTCTGTATTCCAAAAATTATGGTTTATAAATGTGCATGCTGTCAAATTTTTTTAATAATAAAATTTTAATTATTCATAGAATCCTTTTATAGTAGTTGCTGTTCTTAATCACTGTCATATTTCATATCTTTATTTTTTGAGGGATATTTTTTAAGAGATCAAAAGGAAAACATTCAATATAGTTGCAAGTATATTAACTAATTTTTGATTATGTTTAAAGAAAATAATGCCATTTCTTTAAAATATTATGTTGTAATTTCTAACATCATTTTAACTATTTAGAGTATCTATAATAATTTAAATGATTCCAAATTATTAAATGCCTCCTATTTGGAATTTAAAATTGTAAGTAAATCTGTTATTCTATTACAAAAATATAACATTTAAAAATTATTTAAATTCTTGCACGGTAAGTTTTCAATTTAATGAATTAAAATTATGAATTGTGTTATGGACAATATTTAGTAAAGGATATTACACTGTAAATTGAGCCGTATTATGTAAATGTAAAATATTTACATAACATATTAATAACAAAAATATATTTATAACTATTTTCTAGAAATATAGAAGCTGGGGAAGCTCAAAAATATTAATCAAAACATATCTGTTAAATTTTGCCATAATAATTACATGCTTGGGTTGAAAAGGGATAATCCAAACTATTGTTCTTATAATCGCTGTTAAGTTAAAAACTGTTTAAAATTATGCTTTTTATACATCCTGTAAACATATACAATCTGCTGAAGTAATTATTTAAATTATATTTGAAATTTTTCTCTTAATTAAATAAATCTTTCATTCAAATTATTTATAATATTAAGCTATTTTTTTTTAGTTCTATACTTATAAAAGATTATGGCATGCAAATTTTTAAATGTGATTTTTTCCCCCCTTAACCTAATTTTAGCAATTGATATGAAAGTTACAAGTAGATTTATGCCTTGTTTTAAATAATGTTGACTAAATTTTATAACATTTAAATTAAATTCTTTATTTTATGACTTTAATGAATATATCCTTTAAAATGACATTGTTGAATGTTTAGGTGATATGTATATTGATGCTGATAATGACTTGGAATCTGAGCCTAGTTGGGTACAGTCGGAAAGAGAACAATTCATCCAGTTTAGAGATAAAGATAAAAATGGATTCTTAGAATTTCCAGAAGTAAGACAGTGGATTCTTCCAGATGATTATGATAACAGTGAAGCCGAAGCTAAGCATCTCATTTATGAATCTGATGTTGATAGAGTAAGTTTTGATATTATTTATAAAATGATAGCATTGGAATAATTGAATAATTTGATATATCATTTTTGTCCATTCACTAAATGGCTTTCTAAATATTAAAGAAAACAAATTATTTTTTCTGTGATGACATTTCAAGCACACCTCATAATTTGTTATTTTAAACTTTTCTAAAATGGTATCACTGCTCAAGCTGCTTACCATATCAATCAAAAAACTTTTTTTTTTAAAGTTTTTGGAGCTGCACATGCAATTAATTTTAAGAAACTTTTATTTCTGTAGGTAGGAATGTGTGAAATAAAAGCATAAGAACAGAATGTGTCATGAAATTTTGTGTACAGTTCAGAATATTTATTACTTTTTAATTTTGGTGTACACTCATAATAAAAATGAGAAGTTTGAAATTTTAATTACTTTTACATAAAAACTATCTACAATACAAAATAGTTCATATTTCTGAAGAGGATTAATTTTCTTAATTTGTTTTATTTAATATTAAAGATGAGTTTTAAAAAAACTTACTTAAATTGTAAAATAAATAAGAGCTGATTTATGTTTTTTAACAAAAAAGATTTTAATTATTTAAGGCTGCTTTTTATTTTATTCTACTTTTTCTGAATTAATCCTTCTAAATCACATTGTTAAATTATTTCTGTGCTTGTTAAATTAGCATTTAGTGTAGTACATAGAAAAATATGGAAATAATTAAAAGCATTTAAAAGTTATATTGTTGAAAGTTCCTCAGTTTCTCTTGCTCTTCCTTCTTAAATTATATATTTTTTCATTGATCATTAATTGATGCATCATTTTAATATTTGTTTCCCACTTTATTTTGAGGTCATATCAAATAATATTCAGCGTATTTAGAAGAATAAAAAAAAATTTATCACCTTATCAAAAATTTCAACCAAGATCCCTATTATAGATCTTGGAGTGAAATAGTGTCTTCTGAATTAACTCCAAACATTAGACTGTGTACTTTACATTTTGCTTAAAAATTTGATAAATTCTTTATTCTTTTGTGGGTTTCCCCCTCTATAAATAGTGTCTCTATAAATAGAGATTTTTGGTAGAATTGTACTACATCAATCATTTTCCTTTTTAGCTATAAAAGTAGAATAATTCACCTTTTACAAGTAAATAATAAGATTTTTTTTGTGTGTGTGAAATTGTGAAGTAACTTTATCAATTATTTGCTATTGGTTTGAAATATTTAAAAATATTCTTAAAATTATTCACTTTTCATATGAATTTCTTATACATTGAAAATAAATGAAGTGTTATGTCTTCGTTTTGTCAGTGTTATTAAAAAAGGCTCTACTTTAATTAAATGAAGACTTGAAACCTTACATGGAAGGGCCAACAGAACAAATTGCAAAAACTTTTTCTTTTTGGGCTTTTTTTTTAATTCTCTGATATTCATAATTTTGTAATGTTAGACAAGTCAGTAAAAGATTCTATTTAATTCTTTTAAGTACAATTTTTTTCATTGATCATTAATTGATGCATCATTTTAATATTTGTTTCCCACTTTATTTTGAGATCATATCAAAATTTGTATGAATGAAAATCGGTTCAAAAAATGTTTTTCCCCCTTGAAAAATACTGGGAAAATGTAAAAAGTTTTATATAATGCTTTCTTTTCTTTTTTTTTTATCAGAAAAATTTGTCCGACTTACATTAATAAATTATTAATGATATTTAAACCAACGTGTATATATAGGAAGCAAAAGTGATATTTTATAGACCTAAAGTACCAACTATTTGTTCAAAATTCAATATTTGAGTAGTATATATATTTGCTGCACAATATCAAGCTCTATGTGGTTTACTGCATAACATAAGCAAGTGACAAATTTCTCTGTGCAATTTAAATTTTATAACTAAATAGACAGACAACCTCTACATTCAAACACCATGGCAAATAAATAGTTGTGCAGTAGTACACCAATATTTCTGTAAGAAACTATTCGCTAGCGATTGAAGACAAAGAGTAGTAAGGCAATTTGCAAAAAACAGGCGGGACTGTTTATAAAGGTGCCCTCTTATTACATGACATTATTCAGTGCAGCATTTCCAATGGAATGTATTGGAGCACCCTCTCTATAGTTGAATTTCGCACCAAATTATTTTTCTCTCTTCAGATTGTTAAGAAACCCATGGTAGGTTGCTATTTCAAAATCAATATCAACATTCAGGAAACTATTATTATGTGGCTCTATGACCTGGTCCCCGATTTCTTTTGTGTGGTTTAATTCTAGCATAAATGTCCCAACTAACTTGTTGACTATGTGCAAAAATATGTACTGGTACCTTTCTAATTTTGTCAATCTCTTTGATTCCATGAATAAACTTTTTCTCATAGAGGACATGTTACCTTATCTTTTAAACCATTCTTGTATATGAAAGCCAGTTTAAATTTCTGAAAAATTCTATCCATTTTTTTAATTAAGTGTTTTAATTTGTATCAACCTGAAAGTGAAAATAAATTTGATTTATTAAATTTTTAAGTTATATTTTCTTTTATTTAGGACAATCAATTAAGCAAAGAAGAAATTTTAAACAAATTTGACTTATTTGTTGGAAGCCAAGCTACTGACTTTGGTGAAGCTTTGGTAAGACATGATGAATTTTAAAGGATGTTTCAAAATAAGAAGATTAAATCTGAACCAAAATCTTTTTTCTGCATGAGCTGCTTTTTTGTATGGAACTTTTGTACTTAAAAAAATATGAATGTAACAGAAGAAAAACATTTTTAAGTGTAATTTATGCTGAACATTTTATTTTTTGATTCTTTGTTGTTTTACTATTTTTAATACTAAATAATTATGGGATATTCCATTTGTGATGAATCAAAACCTTTCTTTTATAATCCATTTCAGTTGTATTTTCCTATTTATGCTATATTGTAAAATTTCTGTTAATGGCTTATTGAAATATATCTTTGCAAATTATTAATAGTTGTTAATGGAACTCACTATTAAGTGGTTCCTTCCTTCCAAGCAATTATTGTTTATTTTTTGATACTTATACAGTACAATATCCAGCCCATTGTTATATGATTTAAAAAGTAATTCTGAATTTTTAATCTTAAAAAAAAGTTTTATATTTATAGTATGCTTTTGAAGGAGAGAATCTCACATAAATTAACAATTTTGGCACTGATGTTTCTACTTAATGTATACTTATTTAGTATATAGTGAGCTTATTTTATCAAACATTTGGATTAATTTAAAATTGCTTTCTGTTTATTTTCATTTGTTATTGATCAGCACAGTTTATATTTCTGCAGGTTGGTTTTTGTTTTTCCTTTATTTCAAATGAACAAATCTTTTTAAACTATTTTTTGTCAAAAATTCCTTCAATAAATGTGATCAACATAAATTCCTACATATCTCTTCAATAGATTCTTAAATATACTTTCATAAATTTCATTTTGTCTCAGTGTGTGAATAATATACATATTAATATGTACCAAAATCCCTAACATATTTTAGATACAACATTTGCTTAAGAAAATAGAATTTTATTCCAATACTTGATTCAATTAAATATTTAATGTTTTTTAATTATTGCATAATTTGTTGTTAGATATTTTTAGCAGCTATTATTACATTGATATTTTGGAAAAATTCTTGTTTTAAATCGTTGTATTTAATTTATACTGAGCATTTTCATTTTTTTTTTTTTCTTTTTTGTAGTTATATCCTAAAATTTTACAAGACACACACACAAAAAAAAAATCTCCCCATACTGCATAAACTTCATTTTCAATAAAACTGAAAATTTTTAATGAGTCTGTCAGGAATAAAAGTGAATTCATTTATTGGCATTTATTCATGAGAATATGTTTTGTATTGTGACCAAATACATTCATTTTCAATTGTATGATTTTAAATATTTTCATATGTTTTTAACTCATAATATTAAGATATTTAGTGCTGTAACTTGCATTACATGATGTCTTGGGACAAACTCATACATTTAAAATATAAATAATAATTTCTGATTATTTTCCAGATTAGTACCATTCTAAGGTGTCAATATTTCTTCTGAGCTCAATATGAATATATTTGCTTAGTTACAGCACTAAGTATAAAGTAACTTGTAAAGTAACTTATTTGTTACTTTACAAAACAATTAAAAGAAAAAATATTGATGTTTATATATGTTGTATGTGAATGGTTAAATCAAAGTATTTAACTGGTGCATGAGCTGTTTTAAATAGGTATAGTAGATAGAGGTCTTGAAAATATTCCGATATATTTTATACAGGGTATGTATTCTCATAAATAATTTTATTGGAAAAATCATGCACTTAATTTACAATAGAGGCATTTTGACATTTTTTATTATTATATTTTCTATTCTTGTACCACTGCAATTGGCTTTATTTTGATTTTTTAGGCCATTTTTTTTTTTCTGAAATTTTGTCACTTTTAAATAAAATGAACTATTTAATATATATTAATTATCCAAATGCCCTGTTTTGTTCTTCGTGCTCAGATCCAACATTCTTAAATATTTTTATTTTTTGGTTTTTAAAATTTTTTGGTCAAAACTAATTACTTACATTACTCATATTTTACTCTATATCAAATAATATTCTTCGTATATTTTAAAAACTCATTTACATAGATAAGAATATTTATAAAATAATTAGTTGCATAATGTGTTATCTTTTGTTATTTACAATATAACTCGTATATTCTCTTTATTTTTAATAAGTAGTCATACAGTTATTGCCACCAAAAATTTTTTTAAGCATTTTAAAAGAGTTTATGTACATTCAAGATGTTTTAAAATGTTAATTTTGTGATTAATTTTTTTTTCTATTTATGTTCAAAGGAAAGTATAATTTTTGTGATATTTAGTTCAGCAGATAGTGCAATCATTACAGTTATTATGCCAAAGATCATTATAGTTATTGAAAATAACATCATAAGAGCTTAAAATCTCAAATTTGTAATTCTTTAAAAAGAAACTAACAATTGTAAAGTCTTTATTTTATACACATTGCTTTTTCATTGATTGGAGCAGAAATAACTTAAATAAAATTCATATATATTTATCAAATTAAAACTGTTGCCAGATTTCTTAAAATGTTTCATACAAACCACATTTATTTATGACATATTTTTTTTGTAATTTTAGAAAATAAGATTTAGTCATTTATATTCTCTGTGTTGAATTTGTTTTTCTTCATCATTCTGGAGTTATATTGCATTTCTATTTTGGTGTTGTTTGTTGAAAAAAATATTTTTTCAAATTGTTAAATTTAAAAATTTCACCTTTTTTTGTGATAAAATATTTTGCGTCTGCAGAATTCAGCCTAATATGTTGTTACATTGTTAGATGTATTTTCCTTGTGCCAATATATTTTAGATTATTATATACTGCCATTAATTTTGTTTAAGTATTTATTATTCTCTTGTAAAACTGCTGCTTTTTATTTCATTTGTATTATTTGTAATCTTTTGATGAAATAAAGGTATAAAATTTTTTAATCTGGGTTTTCTTAAAAACCTGTAGTGGTATTAAACGAAATTGAAAACTTAATTGATAATGAAAAAAGCAACATTCAAGGTTAATTTTATTATAAAACAGAAAATCTGTGTGCCATTCTATTGCAAGAAATCTTCCAAAACGAAGAAGAATATCAACATGAAATTAACATATCTTCTTTTGTGATACATATCTAGGTTCAATGAACTATTTTCAAATTTAAAAAAATATTTCTAAAGTTATTTCATTAAATAAAAGTCTATCGCAAATTCTTAAATAAAATGTATTATATCAGTGAACTTGAAATATTTTTTTTTAATTTGAGCATTAAAAACTGAAAAGGAACTTTAGAAACTCTATCTAAAAGCTGTCAATATATATATATATATATATATATATATATATATATATATATATAAGAATAAGTAAATAGAAGGAACAAGTTTCTACCATAAGTGGAAGAAAAAAATTGTTTCATTCTTCATGTATTCTAACAAAATACAATCGCAATCAATAAAAATGAAGGCATGAATCAGATGGATTTAAATATGTTAAACAATGAATGAATAAAACTGCTGTACAGAATACTGAATTGCTGATTACAATTATCACAGTATTTCTGAGCTGTTTATTGATTTATAGATTCAAAATTTTAACATTCATAAAATTGATGATAATGAATAAAGATGCGCTTGAATGTACTCGGGACGAAGTCTGGTAATGAAGCTAGTCTCGAAAATGTAAGAATCTACATAAATATTGCAAAAATTAAAATGAATATCTTGCTGGATATTTCTTTATAGTTGAATAATATTTTGTTTTGATGTTTTTATAAACAGGACAGCTAATTTACTATATTTAATTTTTAAAGTGCGATTTTTTTTTAAATCCTTGATTTCGATAAACATTATCTAAAAATTTCATCATTCAATTATATGTGTGAGCACATTCAACTAAAAAGAATATATAATTTTAAGACATTTTTTATTACAAGAAGTATTAATAGTTTTCATGAGAAATCTAAATTTTAAATGTTATATTCATGTATAAATGCTCACATTCACATTATTTAAGTTTATTAACTGTTTCCTAAATAAGAAAATTCTATGAATGTAGATGAATATTTATAAATATATCTTATGACTAATGATAGTAATCTAAATTTTAAACTATTGCACAGTTTAAAACTTATTGTAGAATTTTTCAAATAAATCTCTTGAAATGAAGATTTTAGTGTCAAGACATATTTTTATCTAAAAATTATGATTGAAATGTCTGATTTATTACTTTTTTAATGACATTCATTATAAAACTATTTTTTAATTATAAACTAAGTATGTTTTATAATTATTTGAATTAGATTATTTTTAATTATGGCTGATATTACTATGTGTTTGTTTTGTTTTTCTAAGATTTACATTATAGAAGAAATTCATATTGTTTATGAGAAAAATTCATAAATATTACAAAAACAGTTCTTTGTCATCAAGTAGAAGCTTTACATCTAAAATTCTACTTGATTGATTCCATTTAGCAGAGCATTTTTCTGGATCCACATGCTTAGGAAGATTTAAATCCAAATAATACTTATTGGTTTTACATATCACTGAAACATTTGATATCTTTAATGTGATTTCATCACTTGAGTTTACATCTTCTAATTTTATCTTTATTAATAAACATTCGCAGTTGTTGGAACCTGGTCCTTTACCATCAAGCTAAAAAGTAAAATTAAGGCAATTTAAGTCAGATGAATATTAAAAATTTTTCTCAAAATGAAGCAAATGAACGAGTCATTATAATTAACTAATACATAAGAAAACAAAATTAAAGTCCCTTTCTAATAGATTTTCTGTTATATACATGAGCATAATAACTTATAAAATCTGATTTTTCAACTTTAAAAATATCATATGAATTTCTTTAAATATAGTTAATATTCACTCTCATATGATGATACACCTTTTAAAACATATTATTTGATAGAAATGTATTCTTTCTCCGTAAAACTTGAAACTGTTACAGTAGATGATTTTTCTGTATAATGTGCTTTTAATCAACACTTTAACATAATATTTTTCTCATTAACATCTTGTAAGTTCATTTTCCACATGTAGAAAAAGTATTGAATGTATTGGTGATATCTCTTTATATCTGTATGATTCTCTACTGCATAATACTCTATAATCTGATAGGTATCTGATCTCATATGTGTTGGATTAGAGAGAATATACTGTACTAACAATTAAGAAATATGGAAAATAAGTAATAAAAATTCTGTGTTTTTGCCTAAGGAATTAAACTGATTTAAAATTTCTTGTTCAAGTTGTGAAATTTTAAATAGATTAAGGATTTTTTTTATTTAATAGTTTTTTTAATTCATATATTAATAATTTAGTTCATATACAATCAATTTTATGCATATATAATTTATGAAGTTTTTATTATTATTAAGTGATTAATGCATTTAGTAAGCTATTCTGAGTTACTTGCATTATGCTAATATAATATATATAGTTTGGAACAACTACTAACAAATATTCTAATCTGTTTGATGATGCTTTTAAATGATAATTAATCTAAATTAATGCATTTTACCTGCAAAAACATATCATCAGGTGTAACATTTTGCTGGTAAATCATATCATATTTTGGTTCTTCTTTCATTTGAATCTCATCATAATCTTCATCTGGCACTTCATCGTCCTCCCATATGTTTTTTGATTTATCTAATTTAGAGTAATAATTGGGTTTATTCTCAATTTTCGTTTGGTTCGTACTATTATTTTCTATATTTTTATTCATCTGCTCTGAATATATACTTCTTTTTTTAGTTGATAAATAATCAGAATTATCACCATCTGAATCATTATTCTCCTCAAAAGTCAATAAATTTACTAGTTGTCTGATATCAGAAGTTTGGAAATCTTCCATAGCAAATTTATCACTTACAAAACTATTTACTATTGTTATTATTTAATTAATTATAATAAAAATAACTGCTAATGATAAATGCAGAAATATTACTTATCAAAGATGGGACTTTTTTAAAAAGAGAAATGGGAATAAGTTGACCAATTTCTTTCCTTTTCTTTTTAAGTAAATTACCTTGTTCCGTTCCTTTAATTTCGTATTCGTTTATATTTGGTAGCTTAGCAACGAGACAAAAGAAAATAGAAAGACATAAATCAGACAACAATTAAAAATTTCATTGCCTCTCGATCTGAATCCAAATGAAATTTAAGAAAAATGTATTTGATAGACTGTGATTTTTTTCCTGTAATTTGCAATTATTAACTAATTATAATTTTATATAGCCGCATAGTAAGCTGTAATTTTGCAGCTGAACAACAAATGAAACGTCAATAATCTTTCAGCTCTAGTATGATAGCAAAGCAATAAAAAATTATTAAAATAATCAAGTTGCTGAAAAGTAAAATAATTTTTAGATGAATCAATAATTTTTATCTGCCTTTCTTACTATTAAATTTTCATTGCATATATTTTTTTTATTATAAATATTTTGCAAAAAAATTTAGCAACTGCTACTTCCGAAATAGAAGCTGATGTTTTGAAAAGTGACGTTTACTTTTAGTTTTGATCGAATTCCGGTTGTCGATTGCATTAATTAATTGAATTAAATATGACAGAAAAGTTTAGTATTTTATTACCTACATACAACGAAAAAGAAAATCTTCCAATAATAGTTTGGATGATCATCAAATATATGACTTTGGGAAATTATGATTTCGAAATTATAATAATCGACGATGGCAGTCCTGATGGAACTTTGGAAGCTGCAAAGCAACTTGAAAAAATATATGGTTCCGATAAAATAGTGTTGAGACCAAGAGAGAAAAAATTAGGTCTAGGCACAGCGTATATACATGGAATCAAACATGCAACTGGTAATTTCGTTGTTATCATGGATGCCGATTTGTCGCATCATCCAAAATATATTCTAGACTTTATTAAAAAGCAGAAAGAAGGTGACTATGATTTAGTATCCGGGACTCGCTATCTCGGTAATGGTGGTGTGAATGGTTGGGATTTCAAACGAAAATTGATTAGCCGTGGTGCTAATTATCTTACACAAGTACTATTGCGACCTGGTGCATCTGATTTAACTGGCAGTTTCCGACTATACAAAAAAGACGTTCTTCAAAAATTGGTAGAATCCTGTGTATCAAAAGGCTATGTATTTCAGATGGAAATGATTGTGAGAAGCAGAAAGTTAGGCTACAAAATTGGTGAAGTGCCTATTGTATTTGTTGATAGATTATACGGTGAATCAAAGTTAGGGGGTAATGAGATATTTCAGTTTATTAAAGGACTACTATATCTGTTTACTTATATATAATAAATTTATGCATATTTTTATAAAAGTAAAAAGATTGCTGTTTTGAATAACATTTGAAATTATGCTGATTTGGTAGTAATTAATGCAATAATTCTCAATATTACTAGCTATAATGCAATATTTCTCTATACTGTTAACTTTAATCCAGTTTGTTAATTAAAGCTATGTTTTAAGATTACAATATCCTCATTAAGCTTTTGTGCCTTAACCCTTTGTTAAATATATATGTTGTATGTATGTCTCATATTAGTTAGAAGCAATCTGTTGGATCACATACTGTTTATTTTTATATGTATATCTACAATGTTTGTAATAATTAAATATTTAAAATACATTTATTTTTGCATTTATTGCTTTATTTCTACAATACTGGAAAATCAGTTCCACCTCTTATTTTTTTGTATGTATACTGTTTTGAAGCAATTATAAAACTAGATGAAAAGTAATAGTTTCAGCATACCGATTTTAGACAATGAGCTTCAATTTTTAAAAGAAAATTCACTACCCAACTTGAAAGTGAACAATGAAGGAAGGTTATAACAATACAGAGCTTATTGTATATATATATAGAGAGAGAAATAGCTTGCAACTTCAAATGTTGTAATTTGAGAAAATATTATTGACATTTGGAGAGGAACAAATAAAATAATTTTGTTAATCTTTATGCCACGATGGCTTACAAAGTTAAGGTTGATTAAGAAACAACCTTAACTGACAACCGATTTCAAGAAAGCAAAACATATCCAAACAATTAGGGAGATAAATTAGCACCAATTTTAAATTCTTTGGAAACTTTTTTTAAATATATTTTTTCCTTTGCCTTTAAACTATTTTTACTTTTTTTTTTTTAATGAAAAAGTAGTGTTTTTCATATTTTAAATGTTTAAAAGCCAAATATTTAAATTGTATTTATGCATAAAAGTTTTATTGTACTGAAGGTATATAATTGTCAGTTCTCCCATTGCCTCTCTTAGAATCTGACAACAAAAAATGTAATGTTTCGAATTACATAACATTATTTTCAAAAAAGATGAACAAAAATTAAAGATATAATTAAATAAATAATTTCATCATATATTTGCTTATAAATGCTAAAAAAATTGATGGGTTACTATTCATCCTATTCCAGTTTTATTGAAATATTGTGAAAAGAAAAGCTACTAAATAGTTATATTTTTTTATTTACTGCAAAATTATCTAGAAAACCAATTTATAACAGTCAAACTGAAACTATCTAGATTTATAAGATGAATGTACAAAAGTTAAATGGCTATTCGATTTGCTGCATTAATGTCCTTTTTTCGACTTGGGAATATATATAAATTTCAGTTTTGTTCTGATGATTAAGCAGCACCATGCAAAATGTTTACTACCCTTAATATCTATTAAAAAGAAACCTTCTCAGTTATAGTAGAGAGAGGTGATCTAAATAAGCTGAATTATACCAGACAACTAGCATGTTAACTATTTACCTAAGTTACTAAATAATTAAAATTTTACACATGAAAGCTTTCTTGTTTATTCAGAACTCTTTCTTGCTTTTATTTCTAATAATTTCCATTCCAATCTACATACAATTGTCAAATTAAAAATGAACCAGTTACAAGTTTTATTATTGAGCATTATCATACTTGAAAGGGAACATTGTATACCAGGCCTACTGTTGCATATACACTGGTATAATTTACTGTTGTAATTTTCATTCTTGCCGTATTTAGTTGGAAAAATATGCCATCTTTTTATTAAGATTTGAAAAACCATATAATAATTTTAAAAAGTAATGTCACAGTGATTTTGTTAAATGCTGTAGAGCAGTCCAACCAAGTAAAATAATTTAAATTATTCTCTTTAAACATAAATTACGAGTTTTCTACATAAAAATACTGTCATTTCAAATGCTTTTTTAAGATTACATTAAATATTTTTCATTTTCTTAACAGCTTTTTACAATCTTTTTAAAAATAAAATACCTAATTTTTTTTTCTAAAGTTATGTATATAAGTTAACTTTTCTTAGCTTTTGACATTCAAGCTTTTTAAATTTTAAGAATACTATTTTGCCAACATGTTTAATTGAAACTTTGAAATATAAACTTGATTTGTTATAATTTGCATTTATTGATGCTACAGAACTTGATTAAACTTCTTTAAGTCAGGATTTTTTTTAACTATTTGAAGAAGTGGCAAAAATTAAGTAAATAAATTTTGTTAAAATATTCTGGATCGCCAATATCCTCATTCTAAAACTGTGAATTCACTTAAGTAACTTAAACTCCTGATCTCATTCTTTTCTTTCATCAATGGTTAGTTGCATTTCACTTAAGTACTTTATTAGAACATTGAAATTTTTTTTAAAGTCTGGACACAGTTATACTGTTTTCCCAAAACTATAACCATATCTATGTATAAAAAAGTCCCCAATTTAGTTTCCACTAACATTTGCATTTTACTGCCAAAGGAAAAAAAAAATGCAATTATTCTGAGCAATCGTATTTTGATAGACAGCCTATTGTAGGCTAATTTGCAAGTATTTGTATGTTTCTAAATAATTTTTCTTAAAGAAGGTAACAGTAATTAAAAATCTTTTCAGGCTTAATATTGCTATTAAAGAAACAGTAATTCAATTTTTAAAGTTATAATGTATATGATAAATTATTTTGCAATAACTATTTATTCCTAGTCTGTACAAAGAACAGTTTGATAACTAATATTGCAAGATAATTTACTGCGCAGGTGTTAAGCAAGTAGGATCTTTCATGTATTATAAAAAAAGAAATTGCAATTTAAAAAAAGTTTCCCTTCACCTTGAAAACATTTTTCATTATATCTTTATAAAAATGGATGTAGAGAGAGTGGAATAAGTTTGTTCTTCACCCACATCTTTAATGGTAAGAAAATGGGCAAAAGTCATGACTATAGTAGTTTTAAAATTTAATTAAATGTAGAATACTAAGAAAAAAAATTTTTTTTAATGGAATGCAAACACTAAATGTCGAGCAATACACGATACAAATAATTATTAACACAAATAGCTTAAAATGTATTTATTTTCATGTAAATGTAAAAAATTTTAACGATAAGATTTCTGGTAACGAGCACGAGCACCAGGTCCACCAAACTTTTTGGGCTCGCATCGTCTGGGATCAGCTACCAGAAGAGATCTGTCATACTGAATTAATATGTCCTTAATTTCCTTTTTGGAGGCTTCATCAACATCTAAAAATAAAAATAAACTTACTTAAATTGCATTTTAAAATTTAAATTAATTGTAAAACCAACTGATTTTGGGATATATTTCAAACAACAGTAAATGCTTCTATTTATGTATAAAAGTAAGCTGCTCTATAAATTAATAAAATCAGGCAAATAACCACAAATAGTTATCTAATTGAGATTTAAATATTTCTAATATTTTTCTAACTACAACTTTTAAACATGCTCTTTTTTTTTTTTTACCACTGAAAAAGTGTTTTATGTTACTTACATTTTTGATAATATGCAACTAAAGCTTTAGAAATGGCTTGACGAATTGCTAGAAAAAGAAAAGAAATTAAAATCATATAATGAGAAAATCAATACCCAAAAGTTATAAATTAGAAATGGTATATAATTAATGCAAAAATTTAATGCATACAAACTATTGAAAACTAAAAATTAGCTTAAAAATTCATCATATATAACAAATTTCCAACCAAGTAAATTAAATCCTAAAATTCTTAATTCTCCATTCAAAACTGGGCAATTTCTCATATCATGTATGTACATTTTGTGTCATCCCTGAAATCAACTGCTAACTGTTTTTCAGTTATCTCAATTAACTTTTATCATAGTGCCTGTAAATACAAAAGCAATCTGGTAAATTATCAAGTTGAATTGCAACTTTTCACTATTTTTCTTTAATTTTATACAGTTACTTTCACAAGATTATAAAATGTCATTTCAGAGCTTACTTTTTCTAAGAATGAGGAATAGTTGTCTAAAATAAGATTAAATTACACTAGTATTAAGCTTTCCCTCCTCATAAGTTGGCTGATTTATTGCTATCTGGCTGGCCTATTGACAAATATGTTTAAACCAGAATACTGGCTTACCATTTTTCATCATACATTGGAAAGGTGATAGCCTAAAAGTGATTCCCTCTAATTCATAAGAATAGATTCCGTCATGACCATTTATCATTGGATCATAAAAAGACCGATGAAATATACAAATTATGTCTGTATGTTTAAAATACACTGGCATAATATGCAAACCCGATTGTCAGGATTAAAACAAATATTTTACAGTTAATTCTGTATTTTTTTGATATTTTAAAATTTTATTCTTTAATATTTGAATTTATATATAAGCTTACTTTATTTCCCAAAGACAATTGCTATTAAACTGCTACAATTAGGATTAATCACATTTCAATAATAATTAGATGAAGTTGCTTAATTTCCTTTTGATATACTTGCTCAATTGATTTGCAAGAACAAAAAGTACACTATGAATAATATATTTAAAAATATACGAAAATTATTTGATTATAAGAATTAAATATAAAAAAGTTTATCTAAATACACACACAAGCATGCATCATCTCTCCTCGTAATGGAAGTCAAGTAAAATATGTTCAATATCTTTCAATAAAATGCAAAAAAACATTTCAAAAATAATTAAGATATTGAGTTTACTTTTCCTGTACGGCTCTGTTCACCAACCACAAGGCTGATGCCCTTTATAGTACAGGATTGTAAAATAACTATAATTAAAGTATCAATATCATGCAAATAATTGGATACTAAAAATATCTAACAATTATTTCCAGAAGTAAATAAGATATGTACATTTACAAAATTAATCAAATGAAAACTGAAATGCATACAAGCTTGCTGAACATGATGCAAATTTTCTATATAAAATACAAAAATGGTTATTTAATAATTTATAAAATGCACACAACAAGATTTATAAATTCCTTATTGCTAATAACAACAATTTTAATATAAGAGGCTTTCTTAAGCTGTAAATCATATAATCAAGCAGGACCACAACAAGAATATTGAAACCAAACAAATTTTCATTGATCATTCTCTTAGGTTATTGACTAAGAGTAAATTTTGAAAATCATTTCAGTTTACAATATTTTATTTCAATTTATCAATACAAGATCAATTTCTTATCTCTTCCAATTTGGAGGTTGGCAACAAAATAATTCTGATGTAAACAGAAACTGCAAGCAAATGAAAATAAGAAATCGTGGATTATAGAATAATTAACATAAAAGCGAATCATTATACAGTACAGGTTTTCAAAAATGCACTTTTGAAAATCAAAAATTATTCACAAAACATCAGTTTTTAATAGTAATTACTTAAATAGCTATGATTCAGAAAGTGATTAGTTAAAATAACAAATTTGATCTATCAAAAGAAATTTATTAAATTTAAGAGAAAAATTTAATGTTTGTTTTCAAACTATGGACATAGAAAATCTATTATCAACTCCCAGAAAACATTTAATTACCTTAAGACTTCAAAATGAAGCTTTGGGTGAAATTTTATTTACCAAGAAGTTAAGACAAAAAATACCAAGACTAAGTATTTTTGTTGACAACTTGTGGATTGCAATAAATAAAGATTCAATTTTACCAGAAAAACAATATTGATATTGAATGCAGCAAGTTCTATGAACTCAATATAAAAATATATAAATTGATTTGTTTGTTTGTTTTCAAACTAAGGACATAGAAGACTCTATCATCCAACTCTCAGAAAACATTCTCCACCTCAAGACTTCAGAACGAAGCTCCAAGTGGAGTTTTATATACCAAATAGTTAACACAAAATACCATTCAATATTTTGCTGACAACTTTTGGATTGCAATATAAAAAAGATTAAAATTTAAGTTAAGCTATATTATTCAACACAAACTTTTTAGTTACTTAATATAAGATGTTTTAAAACTAAGAACATAGAATTATCTATCATCTAATTCTCAGAAAACATTTACCTTAAGACAACGGTGATAAATTTAGGTGAAAATTTAATCTACTATAAGTAAACACAAAACAAGTACTTTGCTCACAACTTATGGATTGCAATAATTATATTAAACTAACAATTTAATTTAAAATTAACATATCTATACTACTATTATAAATGTGAAAGTTTGGATGGATGGATGTTTGTTAGTCAATCACGCCAGAACTGCTGAACAGAATCAGATGAAATTTAGCTGAGAGATAGATTATAGTCTATAATAGGACATAGGCTACTATTTATTCCATCTAATTAAGTGGTTAATTGTTTATTAATTAAAAACTAGCTTTCCCGCCAAATGAGTAAAGCTTCAGGTTCCTCCCGCAAGCCAAATAGATTAGGCTTAATATGATTTTGACTATTATTTCAAACAATTCTGTTTATTTTCTTAGTGTTCGATACATTTAAAATTAAACTTTGTTAATTAATCGATCTTTTGGATTCATTCTGAAGTGCTTTTGAATTAAAATAAACAGAATAAAGGCAATTAAAAATTTACAATCTATATTGCATTACCCCAACTGGCATAGAAAATTCATACATTTGTGTTGCCCAATTAGCGTTGAAAAAACATGTATGCGCAGGAGTAATAAAAGATAAAGCCATTGATGTCATAAATTCCAATCTATTTCCACACGTACAAAGTCGCGGATAAAAGCTAGTATTACACATATATTCACACTGTTTAAATTATTCACATTTTAATTATAAAAAAAATCAACTTCCATCATTGTTTTTATTTCATACAATCTGAGTATTTTAAATGAAATAACACTACCAAAAAGACAAGATATTTACCATATATCTGCGATATATGACCACCTCCCTTAACTCTCACACGTATGTCAACACCTGCAAAACGTTCTTTTCCTAACAAAAGAATTGGTTCCAAAAGCTGAAATAAAAATTAATATATCAACTTCATTCTAAAACATTACTGCATTATTTATACATTTGTACTATGTTTTAATAAATAGCTTTGTTAAACTTCATACAAATTAACATTTGCTTTTGTTGAATGAAAGAAAAATCTGTTTAAGGAAATTTCCGTTTACATTTTCATAAAAATCGTACAGAAAATTATTTAACTGTTTTACTGCAATTAATTCAGCAGCAAAAGTCAATGGTTTTAAGTTACTTGAGAAAGCAAAATTGTTTTTGAATACTTGGAACAATTATAATTTGGATAAAAGCTTTGTCGATTCTGAACAAATATAAAAGAAATCAAAGTATAAGCAACATCAAAAAATTTTGTTAATATCCAATATAACAGAATCAGGCAAGTAGCTTCTTCCTACTTAATACATAAATTTTTATGTACCACAACTTAACATATAGATACAAAGCAATACATAAATTGAAATATTTCTATGACATATCATAAATGACTAACATATTATATATGAAATTGAAGAAAATAAGAGTTATAATGGTTATGCAAATTGATTTGAGGGGAATAATTATCAAAAGAAAACACTTTTTAGTAATTTGGTAATTAATAACACTTTTGAAATAAAAAATCTCTTACACAAATTTACGCTGCATGAATACATTCCAAGATATCAAAGCTTTTAACATCAAATTTTTCAAGTTTATTAAGATATATTACCAATCACGTTGAATAACCAATGTATAATATATAATAACATTGAAAGTTTTTTTTAAAAAAAATCTAACCTTGTATTTGAGAATCTGAGGCTCAAGTAATTCCAGGGGTCGACCATTTACTTTCAATAAACCATTGCCTGTTTTACAGTATGCAACAGCAGTAGCCGTTTTCTGAAAGAAAAGTTTGGAAAAACAAATAATTTAAACAAAATACAAAAAATTCTAAGCTGATAGGAACCAAAATAAATTCTCATTCCGGCCTAAATGAAGATTAGTGTGCACCAGCTGTTTGTCGCCAATATTGCAACCCATCAGATCCCTCTTATAGCAACCGTACTGCTGTTTTGTTTACTACTTTTTGCAATTGTTGAGTTGTACATAAACTACAATGACATTATGAAAAATGTTAAAATTAAAAAAATATCGATTAAAGATTTTAATTTTGTTCTTTATTATAATTAAAATTTATTAAATAAAGATAGTTAAGCTTATAATTAAAAGTTATTTTCTTTTTTTTAATGTGAATACAAACAGAAAATATTTATTCTTTTGCAATTTTTAATTGTCGGTATGTGATTCAAAAAAATCGTCTGCATTCTCACTTTAAAAGACAGCTGCAATGGAATTCTTCGCAGTTCTCGTAATTCTTTTCGTGTTATAACGGTTGATTCCCTTCATAATTTGTTACATCAGGAGTTTTTCGAACCTGTAGAATGGATGAGGGTGAGTTAAATATGCATATATATATATTTTACAAGTTGATGAAGTTAGGAAAGGATGCTTGTTTGAAATTCTGCACTGACAATGGTTTGATATCAAACCGGCACAATGAATGAAGGGTGAGTGGAATATATATTTTTTTTTACAAGTTGATAAAGGTGGGAAAAGTATGTTTGTTTGAAATTTTGTATGGAGAATGTTCTGATTGCTTATTTCTCCATTTTTTTTCTCCGTACTGTTTTTCCGTTCTCCGTACTGTTTCTGTTATCCACACAGTATTTATGTTCAATGTGCTAGCGAAGCTACTAGGTTCCCGCTACCGCTGATAGCGGAGCTGTAGGATGTTTTATTTAAGTTAAAAAAGGCATCTGTAGAAGGCACAGGGCAGAATTCCCTCTGAAATCCGTTCGTACAACATCCTTCATTCTTTCTTTTCAATTGATTATATACAGTTCATGTTATCCACACAGTCCTTATGTTCAATGTGCTAGCGAAGCTACTAAGTTCCCGCTCCCGCTGCTAGCGAAGCCGTAGGATGTTTTTTAAGTTAAAAAATTCTGCCCAGTGCCTTCTACAGATGCCACAAAAACAATACTTATCAGTAAAAAGACATAATTAGATGGCGGGAAATAGTAACTGTTCAGAAGTATTTGTTTATCTTGTCTGCCATCTTTATTGACGACTTTGCATTGTTGGCGCAGCTGGGTGCACACTAAAATTCACTTTTACCCTCATTCATTACTTTAAATCTAATCCTGAAATTTTAGTGATTAGATTTAAATGATCTGCAATGTTTATATTCAAACCTATTATACCATTAATTTCTTTTATTGAATCAAAAAAAGTTTTATATTTGCATAATGTTAATGCACTACATGCCTTTCACTTAAATCTTCTTGCCATGTAAATACAATTTTTTTACGTTTAAACACCACATTTAAATACAAAAAAATTTCTTCACTAATTTACAAAACAAACTGAAGATTTGTGTATATTTAATCCATACAAATTGAATGCTGATTAAAGAAATTATCTACGTAAGATCTAATAAAAATGTAGTCATAATAAAAAGCAAATAAAGCAACTAACAAGTAAATTATATAAAGATAATGAGAGTGGAAAGGAATATTAAATGTACCAAAAAATTTGCAATATTTACAATTAACGTTATATATTTTGTATGAGTAAAACTTTCAAAACATCAGTAAAAAGATCAAGTATTTATATTATAAATTTACAGAAATTATTAATTTTTTTTAACAAAAATTGAGCTATTAGCAAATTAGTTCCAAATAATGAATGATAAGATCGAATGTAGCAAAGTATGTTCATATGTAGGCTTAACAGGAAATAAAAATCAGAAGACAAAAAATGAGCAATCAGCTTTTACCTTTCTTCCAAATACTTGAACGGAATTTGTTGCTTCTTTAGCAGCTTGCTCCATTTTACTACAATTTTTACTTTCAATAAATATGACTAAAAATTTAATTTATTGAAATGGTCACCCCACGCGTTTCCGCATTACCGAAAAATTTGAAGTTGAGTTGTTACTTTCAATCCGACGTTAAATAATAATTTTAAAATTCTGGATGCGAAATCTGGGAAAAGTCAATTCTATAATTGTCGAAAATTAAAAATTTCGATCTCTAGAAAATATATTTTTTTAAATTATGTTTATTTGACTGCCTAAAAACATGATATTTTACGAAATATGAAATAAATACTATATATAGTCATTACACCAATACCAATCGCCAAAAAAAGAATCTCTCTGTCTTTCTGTGCTACATATGCATGATAAAAAAAATAATAAGCAATAAAATTGTAATTATGAATATAGTTTTATCATCAACATTGTAGAACTATAAATTCTTGGTGAAATTCCTTTTCAAGTTTTTTTTACCGGTCTGTCATTTGTAACTCTAATGTAATAGTTCGAAAACAAGCGTAGAGTCGACAGATGAAATTCTGTCAGCGGTTTTGACACAAAAATTGCAGACTTATATAAAATCGATATCAGAATGAATGTTGAAATTGCATACTCGATTTTTTTTTTTTTTTTTACAAATTACACTGTTCGTTTCAGAAAACCACGCCTATCATTTTATTCTTCAAAGCGGTAACTAGCAGTAAGAAGTTCTGTGCTTCTTAAACCTCCCCATATAAATTTCCAAGCACAGAAAAAAATTTGTTAGTGTTTTAAAAATGTTCCATATTTATAAAAAATTAATAAATGAAAATTCAAAAATTTTCTTAATAAAAAGAAATATCTTTTCATACATCTTATCCCTACTTTGATAAAATTAAAACACTACATACAAAACATTATGGAAGGAGTCTACTTCTTGAACTGGGCAGTATATGGAAATTGAAGGCAGAAAAATTCCCTTCGATGCTATTTTAAATTTTAAACAATTTTGTTCATCAGATTATTATCCATTTTGAAATAGTTCTTCAAATATAAAGACTAATTTTGTAACATTCAATGAAATATTGGAACCAGATGTCTGAATGCGTCGACATCTGTACCAGCCTTTTATTGTCCAAGCTTCTATATCATAAACCATGATATATAAAATTCATCTTCAATTCTAATATATTAAAGAAAGGATGTGTGATACACTTGACAAACTTGACTGCTACTCGATTTTAAACCCGCAATGGAGTCAATTCTCGGTCACGTGTCAGGTACCAAACAAACCGCTTCTGTTCAATTTTCAACCGTTCTGCGCATGTCGTGATGTCTGCCGATAATGTTGTCGTAACCATTGTTTACTAAATATTACGCTAGCAGATCAATTATTAAAAACTTCTGATTTTTTTAAAGATATTATTATAAATTATTTGCCCACTTTGGTAATCCAGTGGAAGGCGAAATGCAGATCGCTTTACGATTTCCAGAGAGAGAAAACTTGAATTTAAGAAAATACAGAGATTGTGGTTACCATATTCTAGTTTATTTACTAATCGTTGCGTTCACTATTTTAAGAGATAATGGATTCTGGCTCCTCAATGTTACCAGCTATTCCTTAAATGGAGCAAGCAAAGGTTATTATCTCTTTTCTAAATTTTGCTATTTCTCTCCCCCCCCCCTTTTTTTTGGTGATCTTTAAAACCAATAAAAAAATTTCTAAAAAATATTTACAAAAAAACAGCAAAAAAAAAAGGAAAGGAAAACAAATTATACCACAGTAAAAAGCAGCAATATTTAAATTGGATGCATTTAAAAAAAATTCTCCGTTTGATTCTCAAATTATATCTGAATTCTAAGTACAACAAAATTTCAAGAATTCTACAAAATGTATGTCTTAACTGAAACCTACTCAACATGGAGAAATAAGCCCAATTTTTATAGCTTGAGCATCAACAATGAGGCTAAAATCCAGAATGAAAAATGCTAGTAGCAACAATGAAAAAGATTTGAGTCTCACTTCAACACTAAAATATATTATAGTAAAAAAAAAGTTAAAAATATCTTTGAAAATTGATTTAAAATAGAAAAAAAATTATATCGGGTAAAAAATTGGTATAATTGAAAAGGAAATTTTTTGAATTTTAATCTGAAGTAAAAATTATTTTTGTATGTAATATTTTCGAAAGTTATTGCGGGGAAAATGACAAAAATTTCGTTGAATTTTTAATATTTAAAATTTAAAAATTGCTGCGAGATACTCATTTTGCTTGACAACTTCATGTCAAACTGTTAGGCCTACAGAGCGTCAAAACACAAATACGCATTTTTCTTTTTTTCTAAGTAGAGACAGAGACATTGTAGAGCACGCACCATTTTGCCCGTTTCATTTAGGATATCTGTATTACCAAATAACAATAATTTAAAATATAGCAGTGTGAACAAAATAAAAAGAATGATATTGAATTTTGCTAGTTTATTTTTTCTCGATTTGTACCTCGTGAATTACAGATGATAAAAATCAAATGAAATGATAGAAAAGAGGTTCTAAAACTGAAAAGAGAGGGCAATAAAAAAATAATTTTCATGAGTCTTGGTTTTCTAATTTGGCACTTTCCAAATCAGTGAAAAAGTATAACTTCAATCAGAGGGATGATGGGGATAAAAATCCTCGAACTCATTAGGAAAATAATTTAATTAATAATCAATGAATACTTATATTTTGGGCGTTCTTATTTTAAGCCAGCCGCCTTTGGCAACTATCTGGTTTACCAAAGATAATGATTACATTTAATTCAGTTAAATCGTTTAGATATATATTCAAGTGTCACGAAAGTAATTGCTTCACCAAATTTAATTATATATGTTGTCTTAAATATGTACTTTTCTAATTGAGATCAATCACATAGTGTTATTAAACACAGAAGACATCATAGCGTTTATAAAAACATAAATGCATGATTCTTCTATTTTCTAAATTTTGCAGTATTATAGTAATTTTTATATTCGTATTGCAAACTACACAGGTGCTAAACAAAACCATTCTATCTTACTTTTAAACAACGTAAGAAAATAAAGCGATTAAATATTTGATGAAACAACGAAAACGATATTTTTTGGGAAAAATATCATAAACTATTTTTTTAATTGCCAAAATTGATTGAAAATTTGTACGCTTTTTTAATTGGTATCATTAAAATGGCAATTTTCAAATTTTGAAATGGTGTGAAATTAAGTTTTGTTCAATAATATTTTCATAAGTTAAAGAAGAAAATGCGGATTAATTTTGAATTAATTAAGATTTTTTTAAAAAAATTTCCGATGTGCACATTTCTACTCTCCAAGATATATATATGTTTCAACACGCATTCACGCTCTCATCTTTATTATTACTATATATTAGAAAGAAATGCTTGAATAATCGCTTCAAAAATTTGAAAGAGAAAACGGAATTAGAATATTGGATGCAGGAATTTTAATTCCATTTCCCAAAATTTTTTTAGATAGATGACAAATTTTTAAAAATGTCTCAGTAAATTATGTCAGAGGTGAAATTAATTTCTTAGAATGATAATTGCTTTTATTTTCTCGTTACATATTTCTCATATTTTCTTTTAATATTTGCATCAATCGCCATTTTGAAATTGGATGCTGTGTATAAATAGACTTTGAAACAAAAGTCTAACTTCGTAATAGCATCGCATTATTGTGATAAAGAAACTAGAAAATGTATAGATAGAAAGATTAAAATTAGCAGTTTAATACTTATGTCAATTAAACCTTAGAAAATCGGAAAATAACATTTTATTTTAAAGAAATATTTTAACTGTTTTTGCGCAGTGAAAGTATGTTTCTAAAAATTCTAGCTATATTTTAGAACAATGAATTTGATGCATATTATTAGTTGTCTTTATAAAATTATTTCTAAATGTGTCAAAATTTTGGGGGACACCCTATAGTACAGCTCTATTATATAGTATCCTCTAACAGTATAGTATACCCTGTAGTATCCCCTAGTACATTTTTTGGCGATATCCTATAGTAATATTTTCAACTTTTTATTTTCTCGCATATGAAATATAGAGGAATTATCGTAATCGTCAAAAAATTCAAACTGGAGATTTTGACGAATCTCCACATTTTAGAATAAGTTCCTAAGTTTCCTGAGTTAAAAAAAATAAGTCTTTTGCATATCTGTCTGTGAACACGGTAATTCAAAAACGGTTTGAGCTAGACGAATGAAATTTAGTATATGGACTTTATACCAAATTTAAAGATATGTTACAAATTTTGAACAAAATCCATTTAGATGAAATCTGTCTTTCCGACTTTTCGAATATTAGCGAATTCGATTACCAAAAAATATGAAGAGTTAGATAAATGAAATTCGGTACATAAGTTTACCATTTAAAAGTAAATCCTTCTAAAATTTTGAAACAAATCTTTCAAAGAACTAATCATCTATCGATCTGCATATTTCTACAAACACAAAACTCAAAAGTACAAAACACAAACTGTAAACACAATAACTCAAAACTATAATGACTTAAATAAAAGAACTTTGATATGTGACTTTGTGATTGCAGCTATAGTTCTGCATCAAATGTTGGTTTTAATTAATTAGGAAAAAGGCATCTAAAACACAAATTTGATTTTCGGGTAATGATAATTGCATACCAGGGATTAATCGTCAATGATCACATGATAGATTTAGTAAAAATGTTAAATTCCCATTAAAGAACAATATTTCGTAACTATATTTTGCCAATGCCGCGCAAGGTACTCGCGGACTTTCTAAGGCCTAACATTTTATGCACAGGTAAAGAAATAACACATTTATTAGAGAATGTGCGGGAAAGTTCTGATGAAAGTTCTCTCTAATGGTGTAAAGTTCTCTTTGCTGTTATATAGAACAGTACAACGACAAATATGTTTAAAAAATGTAAAATATCACAAAACATTAAATGAAATTTATTCTACAGATGCAATAAGTTATCATAACGATTCTTCACCAAATTTCATGATTATAAATGCGATAGATTTGTCTGGGCAACGCAGACGCACTCCTACATACACATACAGAAACTTCCTTTTATAAATATAAATGAACTAACTGAAAACTGCTCGAGATGAAATTTTCATTAATAAAGAATCTATAGTTTAGATTTCACTAAAACCTTGCTTTTACTTCAATATTTGTGAGTGAAATTTTAATTATGCATTTTGTCCCCCCCCCCTCAAAAAAATTATTTATTATAATCTATTTTTAATGCCAATGTTTATTTTATTTTCAATACTATCGTGCACAAAATGTTTATATCGTCTGCAATTTTATTTAAAAAAATAAACTTCAGAATTCTTTTAACCAATAAAAAAGCGTTGCCAAAATTATTTTTAAAAACTTAAAAAAAAAAGATAGATAAAATAGATAGCTCAAAATTCCAAATTTCTTTTTGTCCAAAATCTGACAAGAGTTGGGGGATTTTGAGCTTAAGACGTTTGGTAAAAAATCTCAAAACCCCTGTCAATTAATGAATTAATCAATATCTATTGCCCAGCAATAGAGTATTGATAAATTTTCTTATTTCAGAATCTTCTGCATTTATCCAATTATTTATTGCATCGTGAAAAATAATAAAACTTAAAAAAAATTGCCCCAGAATGATAGTAATATTTATAGTGAAGCTAC
>JAPMOR010003260.1:7083-61320 GCA_026543865.1 Argiope aurantia | reverse complement strand
TAAATCAACATTAACGAAATATATTTTATCACAACAAAAGAACATGCAGTTTTTAATTAATCAATAAACATAAAACATTATGAATGATTAAAATGTCTGCAAGTTGATAAAATTGTTCTTTTTCTGTCATCATTTTATTTTACGATCTCTCTTACTTTAGTACAAGGAAAGAATTATTAAATTATGAATGATTACATTATGAATGATTATAATGTCTGCAAGTTGATAAAATTGTTCTTTTTCTGTCATCATTTTATTTTGCAATCTCTCTTACTTTAGTACAAGGAAAGAATGATTAAATCATGAATGATTAAAATGTCTGCAAGTTGATAAAATTGTTCTTTTCTGATATCATTTTATTTTGCGATCTCTCTTACTTTAGTACAAGGAAAGAATGATTAAATTATGAATGATTACATTATGAATGATTAAAATGTCTGCAAGTTGATAAAATTGTTCTTTTTCTGTCATCATTTTATTTTGAGATCTCTCTTACTTTAGTACAAGGAAAGAATGATTAAATTATGAATGATTACATTATGAATGATTAAAATGTCTGCAAGTTGATAAAATTGTTCGTTTTCTGTCATCATTTTATTTTGCGATCTCTCTTACTTTAGTACAAGGAAAGGGTAACAGTCAGTCATTAATGATATATCTTTAAATAAAGACCTTTAATGTAAAATAAAATTTACGAAATAGACGCACCGGTTATGGCTGACGAACTCAACATTTTTTTGTCCAAGAAAATGTTAAGTTAAGTAGTGTTTTTGGAACTTCTCTAGAAAATGGAGGAAGGGCGAGGTAAGCAATCATTGATAATATATTTATGGATCATGAGCTTTCATATGAAGTAAAAACAGGAAAAATCGGCCAGGTGATTCCGGAATTTTGTCGTCGTTTTTCCTTTAAGAAAATGTTCAGTGAAGTGGTATTTTTGAAATTTCTCATGAAAATCTAGATCGGTGGAAAGAAGATAACCATTAAGTCATAATTAGAAATCAAAAATCTGTGAAATTGGAGCAGTATTTGGAGTCGGAGGTATGGTTTTTAATATTATTTTAAATTATAAATGAACTGAGATATATTTGAATTCATTATGAACGGTAAAATATTATTTTTTCTTCTTTTGTTTTCCAGAGACTTGTATGCAGCTAAACGCCATGAAAATACATGACTAAGATTTGTTGACATCTCTTAATATTACAAAGATTTTCTATTAAAATTTTTTTTGAAAAACTTTATATAATTTGAAAAACGCCATGAGTATCTTAAAAGTTTTTTTCTCAGTCACATTGGTTCTCATATCCGCTGTGATATCTTCCAAATCTGAAGTGACAAAAATAACTACACACAAAGCCACAACAGAAACAATACCATCAGAAAAAGAGGAGGAATTGATTGTGAAGAAATGGAAAGATGCTGATAGAGCAGCCAGAAAGTTCTCCTCTATGTTTGTTAAGAACATTTTCCCATTTGCTGTCAACTCTTTGGGAAGTATTAATTTAACGACTTCGTGTGCGAGAAGTCTCATGAAATTTTTGACTGGTGTTAAACAGTTAAAGCATTGGGCATTTAGAAGTAAGTAGTTTTTGATATTGTTTATTACTAGTTTGATTTACTTGCCGTTGTTGGAGATGAAACTATTTATATATTTTTTCTACTTTCTCGTACATGTAACATAGAAAAAAAATATTGTAATAGTAAAAAAATAAAAAATAAATTCGAACTGGAGATTTTGACGAATCTCCATGTTTTAGACCTTCCTGAGTTCGAAAAACGCGTTTTTGGAAAATGCCCGTCTGTTTGTGACAACGATAATTAAAATACGCTTTGAACTAGACGGATGAAATTTGGAAGACGGTTTTCTTACCATATTCGTACATTACTATTAAATTTTGAGGACAATTCGGTGGGTGTAAGTCTGTCTGTCTGTCTGTTCGAATATAATTTAACACAATAACTACAAAATGATGAGAGCTCGATAGATAAGATTCGGTACACAGTTTTAACATCTATACCGCAAACATTAAACAAATTTTGTGCTAAATCCAACAAGGGGTTGATCGTCTGATGATCAGTACTTTCAGAAACATGCCAACCGATTCATGGGGAGGGAAGTGCAGATTCTGTGAATCAAAAGACTGGAGCACTAGGAGGTAGAAGACTGTCTTAGCTCCTTCGCCTGCAGATTTTAGCTGGGCATAGTGGAATGGCCTTCACGCCTTGGGTGACCCTACCAAGAGCAAGCTCCCGACGTACTTCACCCATTCCATCCAAGGACACATTCCCGCCACGATGAGGCAATCTGTAGGACTTGGGAGGGAATTCCATTAATAAAAATTAAAATGTTTCCATTAATAAAAAGGAGAATGCGTCAGAATACCTTAGATAATTGGCCTTGGTAGTCATTAATAAAATCCCTAAATGTGACATTAAATTGTATACTGATGGCAGCAAAATCGCAATTTTGCAGGTAGTGGCATCTATATTGTAACTCCTCAGTCTAGTTTTTCTCTATGCCAACGAAATCCAGACTTCTGTTCCGTTTTTAGAAGCGAACTTCTGTCAATCGATGAGGGACTTAAGACCATTTTACACGAAAATAATTATAAGAACCTTTGGATTCTTACTGATAGCCGCAGTTCAATGGAACACCTTAACAATTGGACCTATGTTGGATATAAAGCAAGTTCGTCTATTCTTCAGAAGTTGAAGCTGATTTCACTCCAGCATGATATTCACTTCCAGTGGATCCCGTCTCATGTGGATCTACTTGGTAACGAAATAGCAGACAGTCTTGCAAAGACAGGTTACAGCCTAGCGACTTCATCTTCTACTGAGCTCACATACTTAGAACTGTTCTCTCAGGAGAAATTCCTAAATAAGAAGAATTGGTTGGTTCCCCCTACTCATGATTGGTATAGAGTCAATAAGCCGGTCCAGTCCTTAATTCTTCCTTGTGATAGTAAATCCAACACTTGTCTGTCGCATCTTGTCAGTGGCCACCTTAAATGTCTTTTCTTTTCTCAGGGTGAAAAATTTTACCCTCTTTGCCCAAAATGCTGCCAACATCAGGCATCTGCTGAACTGTTAGACTGTTTAGGACTTCTTTAGGGAGAAATTTATTCTTCTCCCTTCCCCGTTTTTGACTTTCTTCTTGTCAACGGATTTTTGGATTTGGTCTGACTAGGTCAGGCCATGGAGATTAGCAACAAAAACAACAGAAACATGTAAACCCAATAACTTGAAAATGCATTGAACTAAATATATCAAATTTAGTTGGGTATTTATGACTACAAATGTAGTTTTATGTTAAAGTATAGTTTTTTTGTTTCAGTCGATTGGTAAAAATGGAGTCTAAAATACGAATTCGATTTTCATGTACTATTAATCGCCAAGAAAATCGACAAAGGTGCTCCGATAGATTCAATAAAAATGCTAAATTCAAGCCAAAGGTTAATATTTATGTCAATGCTATGTAAGGCGGTATCTGGAATAATTCCTTCATTAGAGAGTATGCAAGAAAGTTTTAGGAAGACTATCCCTGCTGGTTTAAATATATATAACACTTTTTATTAAATATTATAACACACAAAATCTATTATTATTCCTGCTTTATTTTTTAAAATTAAAATATTATCATTTGCACCAATCTATTTTTGGAGTTTCTGGAAAAATTCGAAACAATTAAATTATATATACCAAACGAATTTCAAAAACCTTCAAAACAATTTTTCCCCTTGGATTATTAGAAATTAACAAATAAAGTGACAAATTAAACGTTGCAGATAACAAGTGGGATGCAATAAATAAATAAAATGAATTAAAAAAAAGAACCCTATTTTATTCAACAGGAATGGAATATTTTACAAATAGAATATTTTTTTTACATTTACACGTAGTTTTTAATTTATGAGAAATTCCGCTTCTTAACTGTCACGAAGTATTTTTAATGGTATTTTGAAATATTTTTTCACAGTATTTGGAAAAATAATTTGTTGAAAATTGGTTGAGCACTTTGGATTTTAATAAGTTTATAAAGTCTTTAAAAATTCTCATGACTTACTTACAAGATTTTGGTCTTGGAGGCGACACGTTCCTGGACACCATCTATGATCGAAATCTTTTCGAAAATTTCCAAAAAAGCTTTGTAATAAAAGAGAGAGAGAGAGAGAAAGAGAGAGGAGGAGAGAGGATGAGGGAAAGAATAATATGACTTTTCTACGCTAATCATAGGTTTATCAGACTGCCATCTGTGGATAAGATTTGGAATTCTTTTAAAATAACTCTTACTTATAATGTTGAAACGTAATAAGTTCTTGAAATATTAAAAAAAATGAGGCATCTGCACAAAAATATCATCAAAATTTGCATAATTATAATGAGTTATTGACTGATTTTTTAATGACATACAATAAAAATGTATCATTCACTATGCAAAAAAGTTAAATAAAAAATAAATTACATGAAATAAAAAAAATGCTTGTGATTTTCAATATAAGCCATATTTAATTCATTTCGCAATATATTCTTGACTTACAACATCCTAAATGTATCTTCTTCCGTGGAAATAAAATAGAAATAAATAAAAATTAATTGATAAATTCTTTATTTAAAAATAAAACAGAAATAAATAAATTAGTAAATTTTCAACAGATGACTACTGATAAAATACACCATAGGGTTCGCAAATTATGGATACAAATTAACTTTTGGTGTGTTGCAACAAGATCTTGAATGTATATATATATTTTCACAATTAGCAAATATGTAATGTGAGCTAAAAATCTTCACTAAGCTATATGGTAGCAAAACGACAAAAAATATCGTAATATTCATACAAGCGATTCGTGTCGAGTGACAAGAAATGATGAAATAAAACAGGTATCATTTCTATGGGCGAATGATGTATATAAAGAATAAGTTTTTTTGCACATGATACATGTCTTGAGTCGCCTGTTCCTCCAATCTGATATTTCAATTATGCATTTTCATGAATACTGCAAACCCTAATCAGAACATCCTTTTCATTTTGTTTTCAATTCAGTTTTAATTAAACACATAAATTTCGAAATGGTTTTTTTATCATTCGTGTAAACATTTATTTTTATTTAATAATCAATAGTTTTTTCCTGCACAAAAGTTCCTTTTTTAGACCATAAAATCTCTTTCAGAAAAAATGTATGTTGTTCTTCCTGAAAAGAATTAATTGGAATGAACTGGTTCATTATAAATTCTGTTTTTAAAATTTACTTTCTTAATAATATTTAAAATTTTGGTAAACCCAAGAATACACTGTTTCATCTAGAGCAGAAGTTTCACGCAAATTTTGTGTTTATAAGGGAAAGGCAAATCATTTTTATCAAATTTGAAAAATTCGAAATTCATAAATTATTTAAGATTTTTTAAAAAAAATTTCTTTTTTTTTCAGTGTTAGATTCCTCTGGCAAAATTCCTAACGGATTATTTAAAGGGAACATGAATTCTCTGGGGGATTACGACGAATGCATCGAAACTGTTGTTTCTGGACATTTTCAAGGACAGTACTGCCTTCTTGATGTAACCCCGCCATTACCGAAACGTCGACCGTTTGTATCATCCGATTCGATGATCAAAGAATTTGTTAATTTAACGGATCCAGAATCGGTAAGTAGCTTCTTTGTTTTGTTGTTGTTATAAATTTTTTGATCATTTCTGAACAAAAAAAGGGGGTGGGGTGTTCTGCATGAAGTGGTGGATTATTAAATCAGAAATGAAAAGTATTGCAAAATACTACTACACTTAATACGCCCCAAATTTTATTATAGTTAGAGCTTGAAGTACAGTTTACGAGAAAGTTTAAACGAAATTACTTTCACTGTTTTACCGTGATATATGTAACATATTTTGATTAAAGTAGAATGCAGGCTCGAAGCAGGCATGATTTTTTACAAGACGCAGCGCGACACAAAAGTAAAAGTATGAAAGAAGCGAAAAAGGGCCCAAACAAATGATCACTTGCCTTATATAACATAGGATTTACGGCCACACGCCAATGTGGTGACCTTTGACATCTTTTCAAGAGTACAGAAGATATCACTTTCATTTGATACGTAGTACTGATGGCGCATTATTTTTACAAAGGGATTAATTAGACCGAAAGTGGAATTGGATCACGAAATAAGAGAATATTTTAGAATGAAGTTACGATGGGCTAAATTAAGATAAAATCTTGGAAACTAATTTGGATAAAATTAAGAGTTTAAAATATCATTACATATATATATTAAAAAATACATTTTTGTAAAGTTACTAATATAAAAAAATTAATTAAAATAAGTAATTAGCGTTTCTGCTAAATTGGGAACACTCTGAAATGTGAAACTAAATTTATCAGTTAGTAAAAGAAGAGTCTCATAACGTGTAGCTCTTTGAGCCGAAAAATGCTTGACTCTTCTACACATAAAGGAATATCTTTTATAACTCTAGACGTTTAAAAAGTAATAAATTGTTACTGCTTAAGAAATTTTTGAATAAATTTAATAGAATTTAATTAAGTACATTGAGCACGCTCAAATCATATAAACAAAATAAATTAAATTAATACCTAAAACCATATTAATTAAATACCTAATTAATACCTAAAAATTAAATACCTAAAACCATAAATACCTAAAAGCATTAAATACATAAAACCATAAATACCTAAAAGCATTAAATACATAAAACCATATTAATATTGAAAATTAATAAGTAATTCAGGTGAATAAAATTAATATATTATGTTTTTTTTTTGTCTTTTTATATTCAAAGCGTTTTTAATAAATGATGACGAAGTTTTTTTTTAATATTATGATATTTAAAAGCAAGATGCATTTATATAATGGAGAAATCATTCTAAATACCTTACAGAGCATTCTGTTCGACGCATAGGTACTAGTGTCACATGTAGATAAAATTCTTGGTTAATAAGTGCTGACCTAAGAAACGGTTTTCAAAAATTTTAATCCAATTTTAATTAAAAAGCATTAGAAATGTTAACATTTTTACTTAGTAACTATAAACCCTTTTTGCACAGAAAAGATTTTCTTTAAATCTTTATGATTTTAAAGATTTTTATTTAAAAAAAAAGATTATTTTTTGTGGTGCCAATTATTCAAAAAAAAAAAAAATCTGCCAATTCAATAAATTTTTTAAAACATTTTAATTGCATTTAAAATATTTTTCATTGTATCATTTTTTGAAGCATTTTGAGACAACATTAAATATATGTTTTTTTGTACATAATATCAATGCTGTAAGTAAGGATAAATTTTTAAAAATAACATAACGACAGATTGAATAAAATATAAAGCATCACGCTTCTTTGTTTCGGACTATGAGTTCGAATCTTGTCTACATTCTTTAATCGATATTTAAAACTTAATTTCACTTTATTTCAGACAACGGCAGAGTTTTTGAGATATGCAAATTATTATTATCATCTGAAATTCCGATCCTCAGTATGCGTGCCTTCGACTTGCAGCGCCGACGAGGTTCAAAAAATTGCTATGAAAGGTAAATTTTTTAACATATTTTTATTGATTTGCTTTGTTTTATATTCATGAACACAGAATCTTGTAATCAATATGTTTCACTCAGTTCTTTATGTTCTATTTTTTTGTTGTTGAATAATTGTGTATTCTGGATAGCTATGCAATATTTCACAATTTTTGGAACTAAATTAGACGTTAACCGATTATTTTTAGTTAAAGTTTGATTCCTTTTAAGTGACCCATCTGGTAATAAGTTCTAAAAAATATTATGCCGGCATATTAAATAAAGTATGGATAATGTACAAAAGGTGCTTGGAATATACAAATATTCTTAGTGAGTGTTAATTTGTAAAGTTTAGCTTCAAACTCTAGTGAAAACGTATAGACAATGCATAGTTTGGATTTGATTGGGAATCTTTCATCATAACATATGACGGAATATTAAAATCAGTTTTCAGTATCTTGTGTATTAATATTTGATATTTCTCAATGTATGTTATCTATTTAAAATACGACTGTACTTTTTTAATTAATCATATAATTATTTTTTATTTATATATCTATGCATCCTATCAATGTACATTTTCTTTCTTTTTTTCAGTTATGGAACACATAGGTATTGAATTTAATGTCACCATTCCTAACTGTGAAACGAAAGAAAATACCATTGATTTTTCCAATAGTGAAATAGCCATCGTGTAAGTAGAAATAATTTCATTTTTTTTCGTGAATTTGTACTTTTAATATATGAAATATACAAAGAGAAAATATTGGAATCATTAAAAGATTCGAACTCAAACATTTTGACACATCTCCACGATTCAGATGTCTTGAATACGGAAAATGTTTTTTATAGAATTATGAGTTCTGTCAACACGTTAACTGAAAAGCGCATTAAGCTAGAGGGATGAAGCTTAGCAAATGATCTTTACTTCAGATTTATAGATTTCGTTGAATTTTGGACAAAACACATTGCAGGATGTTTGTCTGCCTGCCCAAGCACAAGTAAATATAGAATTATGAGTAATTATAACTGGTAGTATCGTATATTCTCTAATAATATACGAGATTATTAACTGCAGGTCACTGGTGAAATGTTACAAAAGCGACCATCAATGTCTTATTATTGACTATTTTTCTTTGCCGTTTAACCGCTTTGATGCGGTTAATACACAAGTACAAAAGATTTAATATTTATTTTGAATTTTTCTTCCCAATATATTTAAACTAAAATTTGACATTGAATTGTAATCACAATATCACATACCAAATTTCATATATTTAAATCATTGTGTTTTTCAGTTATCCGTTTACATGCTTGTAAACGGATTATTATATTGCAGATTATTATATTAGTATTATATAATTATATTATTATTATTATATTGACTTATATTCGAACAATCGCACAGACAGACTTCATCTGAATGGATTTCGTTCAAAATTTGATGGAAATTAAAAAAAAAAAAAATGGAGTAAAGACCATATATAGCAATTCTTGCGGCAAGTTCAAGTGTTTTTGAATTATCTTGTTCAGGGATAGATAGAATAGATATAATTAATTTTTTCAGAATTTGAGAGGTTTAAAATGTGGGAATTCGAGTTCAAATATTTTAACGATTGTATTTACAAGAAAGTAAATACGTAAAGAGCTAGATGGTAAAAATTTGGCTTACAGTTTTATCGTATGCTAGAGTGTTTATAAGAGCTCGATTGCTCAAAGATGTAACGACTAACATAATTGAATTTTATATGTCGTCCTATACATCAATTTTATTTGTATCGAATTATGCTTTTTATTAGCAAAAAAAAGGGGAGACGGGGGAGAAAGAATCAAAGTGCTTAGTTTGTTTCTATAACATGAAGTTCAAAACTATCCGAAGCGACTCCGTCACACTTTGTGAAGGCTCGAAGTGGGTGGTGGGACTTTCTTCTGGTGTTGTCACCGTTCCACCTTACACTCGTCTGCTGAATGCCGAGTGATAAAAATTGTTTCCAAGGCCTTCCTGGTTTACTCTAAGGCTCACAATTTTCATACTAAGGGAGAAGGATAACACCTTTATTAGAAGATATGCGCGATGTATGGCTTAATAATGAATTATATCGATTTATGTATATACAACTGGTTTGCGTGTTGTTAATTTACTATTCTGCGTCACTACGTCTAACAACTTGATTTATCACGACTTAATTTGGCACAGTGATGCATTAGCACAAGTGGAAGTTAAGGCAACAAAAAATATTTTAAAATTTGAATTATTTTTTAATTATTCAATGTTAAGATGAAAATTCGGCTTTTTAAATGTATTTTGTCAAATTTCAAGCATACATATCTCATTTGAAAAATTTATTGAAAAGTTTAAAAAAATTCGTTTTCTGATAAATGTGATTTAAGTTGCTTTGTAAGTTTTTCTCATGATTTAAAAATTTTTTGACTGGAATTTTTATTTAATTATAACAAACTTTTGCAAAATTTGATCCCCTGATACTTTGCATACGACGCGAGAAACATTTTATTTCCATAATAATTATCGTCACACAAAAAGATATAGTTCCGTGTTTCAGTTTTTAATTTTTATATAGATTTTTTAATCATTTTTTACAATGCATATTTTTGATACTATTTTATTTGCTCGAAAGATATTTATATTTTTAAATTGGGAATAAATAAACTATTGTCATTGTATTGTTAGTATCTTACATTTCCACATATAGGGGAGATAGAATTTTCTAGTTTTTATTCGTTCTAAATATTTTCATATTTTCAAAACCGTAATAAATAATTGTTTACTAACTATCTGTACTTTCACATATGGTGAAAATGGATTTTTTTTTTTTGCTGTTTTATATTTTTTTATGGATTTTCATATTTTTAAACTGGAATTAATAATTTGCTGTAATTGTGTTACTAGTATAAACACTTCCACGTATGAGGAAAAATGAAATTTTTAACTGTTTTATTCGGTTTAAAGATAATATTTTTAAGGTCTTAACAGTAAGGCACCCAGGGAGTTCTGTAACAGGGAAATTTATCAAAATATCGAGTTCGAACATTCTGAAGATTGCGATACTTTCGCTTTATACAGAAGAAAGTAAAAAGGAAACGGAGGGACGAACGAAAAAATTTCATTCAAAATGATATAAGGATTTTAGCTAGTGAATAAATACAGTATTGTAGCGGTTACATAATAACTCGCTTTTTCTTCATATACAACAGACGGTGTTATCTTATTAACATCAAGTATATTTCCCATGATCCTTTTGGAGGGTCAATATTTAGATTGTGTTCGAGTGAGTGTCGTGTATTTTTCGTGTTCGTGTTTCTTTTGTCTTGTGAAATGTGAATTTAGAAAATAATTGAATAACTGTTCTTGAAACTCGTCTAGTATTTTCATCTATCTCATATTGAAGTCATAAAGAGTCTCGTCCCTCTAGAGTGTCCCCCCCCATGATGGGCGCCACTGTACAGGGACGATTTTCAGAAACAGTTATTTATTTTCTAAACTCTACTGCCCCCCTGAAGGATCATGGGAAATATACCTTAATGTTAATTAGGTAGCGTCATCAGTTATATCAGAAGAAAAAGAGAGTTATTTTGTAATCGCTACAGTTTACGATTATAAGAATTGCCAATGGCATACGGTTAATAATATACAAGTATATATATTAGAGAATATGCGAGAAAGTTTCATGGAGACGGTTCGTAAGAAATAATTATTAAGAAAGATAAACACAAATATTATTTCATCATATTTTATTTAGCATTTCCATATGAAAATACACGATTAAGGTAAGAGCAAAGCATTCTACATATTTTTTTTTATCTCTTGGCTGTTTTCTGATGCCTATGTAAAATAAGGATTATTATTTTCCATTTATATACTTTGTGAATTTTCATCAATGATGTTAAAAATATTTAAATATTAATTAATAAGTATTACTTTAATATGGAATTAATTTTATATGCTTATTAAAAATTTGTAAAAATTTTAATATATTTCCAGATTTAATAATATTTGATTTTTGAGTTTGTTTTCATTAATTTTTTTTCAGTTATCAACAAAAATTATTTGTTTTTCAGGGCCATTCTCTGTATCATCCTGTGTTTAGCACTGACAGCTACATTGATTGATGTTTTTCTGAAACTGAATGTGAAAGTCACAGCAGAAAGAGCAACAACAGAAACAGGTTACGTGATATATATATATATATAAATATAAGTAACCAATCTAAAGTAAGAAATAGTTTGAAAACGAAACTAAAATGAAAACGAAAACAAAACAGTTTCGAAATCACAACTAAAAATTATTTCCTATTCAAACTAAAACCAAAAATGGAACAGGAACAAACTTCATATTATTTAGAGAGCGCAAATGCAGCTACTTCTAAAACACAGATGAACTGATACAAAAGAATAAAAATCAAGTTAATAGGAAAAATAAAAAAACAATAAAATATTTAATCCTTTGGCTTAAATAAAAAATAGAACTTTCCTTGCATATTATATCACTCAATAGTTGGCGCTGGGAGCCTACAATTTTTATCTAAATTACCGTTAGCTTTGTGTTTTTAATAAGCGGAATCACAATCGATAGCTTAAAATTTCCTTGACTGCTGATGGTATGTTCTTGCCTTTTCGTTTTTCTTTAGTGTTATTTTATGGTATTTTAGTTTTTATTGTTATTTTTGTTATTGTATTTTTACTTATTAGTAGTTTTTCTTCTAATTTGTTGTTTTGTATTTTCCTTTCTGTTAAAATGGTATATCTCTTGGGCCTAATTTCAGGGGATTTTCGGGTCACGAGGAATCATTATTAGACTTCATTGTCTGCATTTCCTTAACAGAAAAAATCCCTTTTTTTGAATCCCTGCCAGAGGGTGATCCTATTATCCTATTTATTTTTATTAAAAGAAGATTCGAACTTCTTGTCCAAAACATGTTATGCCTAATACCTGATTTGTCTATCTTTATACAAAAATACAGTTTTACAAAATTTTAATTATTTTTAAGTCAAAAAATTAATTAAATGTAATCTTTATTTCTTAAGAACTTTAAAACATTATTTCACAAAATCCATTTTTTGTTATCTCTTTAAGAAGCTGTTTCGATGTTACTAATTTTATTTACTTTCAATTTTTTTAAATTAAAAAATTAAATTATCTTAAAAAAATTTCAGTTCAATTACATTTTTTTAATATAAATGTCGTAGTAAAATTATAAGAAAGTGAACAACTAATCAGAATCTTTTTTTTTTATGTTGTTTACGCGACTAAGCAAAAATAACATTTCATTTTTGAGTTCATTACTGTTATTTAAAAGTACTTCAAAATGTTTTGATTTAAAAAAAATAACATATGTATTTAGGCTGTTAATCTATTGTTATAAATTTCCAATATGGAAATCATTGCACGCAGAGTCCAATGGCTAATGCAATAAGGCCAGATGAATGAAGTTTAAATTTCAGCATGGCAAGATGACTGGGAATAGAGATTTGAATTTCTCTCATTTTTTTCCCCCTTACATGGCCTCGCTTCTCCAATTTCAAAACTATTTGGTGGTTTAAACAGTTAAATTTATTATACATAAGTTTTGGCACAAAATATCGGTTTTACTACCACTTATTTTGTGGAACAATTTTTCGAAATTCTGTTGTAAATAATTAAATTCCAATTATTTCGACTCTAGAATTTGAATCAATCTGAAGTATTACAATCAAAAGTATTACAAGCTTTTATATGTTAAACTTAGTGATGCCTTTTTTTCTCTACAGGTTTTGCAATAAGATGTTTGCTTTGTTTTTCTTTCTACACGAACACGAGGCGGCTTTTGAAAAAGGATGACTCAAAGGATTCCATTAAAATATTCCATGGCATGAAAGTCATCACCATTTTGTGGGTCATATTGAACCATACCTACTATTATACGAATCTTCAAGTTTTTAGTAAGTCTCATATCGCTCGAAAGTCTCATATCGCTCGATATTATTGCAATTGTGTTTGTTATAATCTATAATTTTATGAATACTAATCTTTTTCTTAAAATCATGAATCTTAGCAAACGATATTTTGCAACAAAACGAAATATCATTATGCAGGTTATTAATAATATAATATTGTACCATATGTAATAATAATGAGCATTTTATTTCATGAAATATATGGTGAAGTATGGAGAAAATGAATCATAGATTTAATGACTCCGTACATTAATTAAATATTTCATGCAAAAAATAATTATCTAATAAATTAATTATATCATTTGTGGACTGTAGAAAAACAAGACAAATTTATAGCACTCAAAGAATAAAGTAGCTATTGTTTTAAAATGCAAAATAATTTCAAAATACCGAAGATAAACAAAAAGTAAATTACTCTTAAAAGTTATAATTACATCAATCTAAATTAATCGATGTCTGCATGTGTACTACTATTTCGTTTCAGATGGTTTACCGCAATATATGCTATCGCTAATGAACGGAATTGATAAGGTGTGGTTTTTCGTAAAGCGACTCGAATTGCTCTATCTGCTTGGATAATTGAGTCATTTCAATAATATCAACAAGCTCAATTTTACAAAAATAAATTAAGAAAAAACATAAAAAAGAAAATAATAATAATATAATCAAATTTGGAAAAGCAATGGTTTCTGACCATCTCAAATTCAATCGAGTTCTAAGATTTTTTTCTCGAAGTCAGAATTGTTTTCTTGAAAAAACTAGTTTAAACCGGTTTTAAACTATCACGTGAGAATCAGATTAAGCATGCGTCGATTTTTAGAAAATCGATTGTTTTTTTTTTTTTATCGCAAAATCATTCGAGCTCGAAAACTTTATCTCGAGGCCAAAATTTATTTATTTATTTATTATTATTACTTTTTTTTCTGCTAGAATCTGTTTTAAACTGGTTTGGAATGATCAAATTACAATTGTAGCGCGCAATTGTCAACTTTTAAAAAAGCGATGATAACTTCTTACGACCCTGACCTTTATTAGCCAGACATGAGAATCGGGTGCATGGCGGACATTCGCGCCACGTTTCAACATTTTATTGGCAACAAGTCACCAAATGTGAACTTCTTTATCATTTTCTAATACCCCTAAAAGCAAACAATTTTATGTCTCAAAAGCGATGAATCGCCACTTTCTGCCTGTGCATTTTGAGGTTTCAAAACCCAAAAATTAAAACAATGTCCTACTCTAACACCATAAAAAAAAAAAAAAAAACTGAACATTAAATTTGAAAAAAAAATTTGTGCCAACTGATTCTCAATAAACATTAAATAGTAGTGTTCGCAAACGTAACAGCCATCGGAAAATAAATTTAGACTTACAGAATAATTTCAGATAGATTTATTTTTCACCATTTGTTTCTTAAAAATAAACGATTATCTTTTTATCCTGTAATTGATCTCAACAAATCCTGTAGGCTTTTCACTTCTGAGAATTTAACACGTTCTGCATTTCAAATTTTTTAAAATCACCCTGAGGGAAATTTGGGCTTCTCATCGCAGTTTATTCTAAATCATTTCATTTTCAATATGTTTTTTTCTCTGATCAGCAAATTTTGATAGATGCAAAACGTGTTTTTCGATGCAACTAAATCGAATATTTAAAAAAAATAACGTAGATAGCAAACTGTAATTTTTCGCAGTATTTTCCTTCTATAGAGCACGTACATAAATGGAATTTCATTAGAATAAAAGAATTCACCATTTCTCAGTTACATAAATCTCTTCACTATGAACCAGTTGGTTCGGAAAATGATGAAAATTCTTAAGGAATAATGTAAGGAGCAACTATTTTTTTGATATGGTATCGACAAAAAATTAAAGGACGATCGAACTTAACCATAATAACGTTTATTTCTGAATTTGCCGATAGTTGTATTATTCTTACAGTAAAATCCTGTTTGTATGAGTCTCTACCTACGAAATTTTCATTAATCGCTATTACCAAAAATAATATTATTGAATTATTATTTATTATTTGAATTACGTTTATTATTTATTTTATTTTATTTTAATAATAGTTATTTATTATTTGAATTACGTTCCTTTTTTTTAATACAGTCAATTAATTTTTCAGAAAAAGAAGTAAAAATTAGCATTGTTTCGATTATTAGGATGCGAAATTTTGTAAAGGGCGATTTGTAAGGATGAGATATTCTGTAAGATTATTTATTCTAAAAGGTTTTTATGAAGATAAAAAGTTCTATACAATTCTTAAGCTTTCCCATTAAGATGCAAGCAAATTCCACAAGTTTACATGAAAAAATATTGATATAAATATTTTGGAAGGCTTTGCTTTATTGAACGTGAAAAAATCAAAAATACTATTATAAGAGTTCGCAAATATTATTATAAGATGTTGATTATTAACAAAAGGGTTTGTTGAAATTTTAATATGTGGTAGTAATAATAGGTTTATTTTTATGATTTCAAAGAAAATGTTTCTGAAATCCTTGTAAGAAAGACCTTTTTAAATGTTGTCTTTGTTATCCAAGATGATGACAATTCTATTCTTACATTTTTTTTTTTTTTACTAGGTGGTCTTTTGAATGCCAGAGAATTTGGTAAACAGAAAGCCTTTCAGTTGATAGCAAATGGATTTTTAAACGTGGAAACTTTCTTTTTCATAAGGTAAGATGCAATTTTCTGTACTTGTAAATATGGAATATTTTTCCAATCATTTCCTAACATGCTAGAGTTTCGAAATTTTTTACATTTGCTGGTGCTCGATTACAATATACTACGAGGGGTGATCCAAAAAAAAAAATTCACAAACAGCAGTATTTGGAAAGTAGAAATTGTCGATGGAATATTGTTATCCAGAGTAGAGACATATGGCGCTAGTTGTCTTAGACCGGTCGTTCGAGCAGAAAGTGTTAGTACTGAGACCTGAAACAGCGAAAATAATGGCAAGATGTCTAGAAAAATGGTCTCGCACAGAGGGGCGAGCCGTGATACGTTTTCTATGGGTAAAGAATGTGTCCCCATCGGACATTCACAGACACACCGTTGAAGTGTACGGGGGGTGGAGCAATGAATAGACAACAGGTGGCGAAATGGTGTCGCTCTTTTGAAGCGGGCAGAGAGATTGTTGGAAACGTTTTGGTGGGAGATCTCGAACCATCCCCCATACAGCCCCGCTTTGGCTCCCAGCGACTATTTCCTTTTCCAGGCATTGAAGAAAAACTTATCCGAAACAAGGTTCATATCAGACGGTGATGTTCAAAAAGATGCCGATAATTGGTTTAATAGCCAGAGATCTATTAATAGCAAGACGAGTTAAACAAATTGGTCCAGAGGTGTTATAAAGGCTTCAACAGGTTTGGTGATTATGTAGAGAAGTGACTGCCACATATATCTCTTACTTACCATTTGTATCCTGTATGTATTGTTAATAAAGCATTTCTCCTTTGCCTTGCAAACTTTTTTTTGGATCACCCCTCGTACTTAATATTTTCCGAATTTAACTATCGGTGATTCGATTGCATCAATTAAATTTTTATTTCAAGCGGATGCAGCCACTTGATAAAAAATTTGCAAAAAAAAAAAAAAAATGATTTCCAAACTAAATATCAGAAATTAAAAACTAAAAAAAAAATAGTTTCTACCTTTTTATATACCAATATCAATAAATATGTTTAAAAAAAATTAGTGTCTATTAATTTCTTTTAGCTTTAAAAGATCAAATTAGTAAATATCAGATATGAAATCATAAAACAAGATGCCAATGAAATGAATAATTTTCCTAAAAAAGACCAAATAATTTCGAAATTTCTAAAGAAATTCATTAAATAAATGAAAATAGAGAATGCATGATCATTCGTTTCAAATTAATTAAAATTGTCAATAATTTCATTATACGGATTAAACGATACAATAATCAACACCATTTAATTAACATAACAGTTTTGGCGGTCTTATAAAAGAATTAAACAAATCGTTAATGGAGAGCATATATATATATATATATATTACTATACCTGAATGGGTTCAATTTATTCTCAAGTGATATAAGCCAAAAACACCGTTCCAATTTACTTTTGAACATTTTAAACACTGCAGAAAAATTCAGATTGTTTCAGCATGGTACAGTGTGATGCGCAGTAGCAAGTTATATGATATGCCCAGTTACGTCGGTCACTTAGTACTGTTTGTCTACCTCAAGAATAGCTCCCGCCAATATGTCTACGATAGTCTGTTGCCGTGGAAACAAGACCTGCTCTATTTTCAATAGGGGATTTAAAAAGAAAGGCATCCATGTTGGCTTACTAATCGCCTTGATGACGTATTGGCGATTTTTTTTAAAAATTGATTTATAAAGAGTGAAAAAAATTGATTAATATATTAATTATATAATAATATTTAAACTTTTACACATAAAAATGAAATATTAATGAATATGCAATAAAGATAAAAATTATTACAATAAAAAAGTAATTATTTAACTTTTTAATAATTGTTTAATATTTTCATAACTATTAATAATTATCAAGGACTTTAGATTATTAATACAATGACAGAACTTCGTTGATTATTAAACTTTCAGCATGTATTTTCCAACAATTTCTAAGGCAAAACAGTTTTCAAAGTAAAATAAAATAAAATACCGTCTAAATTTCGAAAATAATGTTCATTCAATCATTTCAAAATCCTCTAAATCACTCTCACAAGTTTCGGTTTCTTCTGAATCAGAATCATCATTGGTATCAATTTGAAATGACAGTTCGTCCACTAAATCTTCTAACAGTCCATCTTTCTCCCAATAATTATTTTTAAGCTTTTCTACGTGTTTGCAATGCGCTGCCCATTCTGCCGAAGTAACTTCAGTGATAGCTGTTTGAAGAAGAGATTTCAGATTGTCCAAACTTAAATCGCCAGTAACATTTCGTTCCTTTATTATTCTTTTTACAGAGGACCACACAAATTCGATTGCTTTCAAATCGCAATGATAAGAGGGTAGTCGGATAACTTCATGTCCTTCTTTCTCTATTAAATTGTCAATTTTATAGACAATTTTTTTTGGACGATTACTGTCTATAAGAAAGAACAGTTCCGTTTTTCGCATTTTTTGATCGCAGGGTATTCCGTTGTTTTTCAACCAGTCTATCATAACTTTTTTTTGTAGAATACTTCGTCGTATGATACGGTGCATTATCCATGCATTCGACACTGTTTGGTTGAAAATTTGGAAGAAGTTTTTCCAACACCCATTTTTTAAAGTTTTCATAGTTCATTTGCCCGTGATAGTCGCCGCTTTTTGTTGATGCTTTATATACTAGTAAAGAACCCGTAAGGAAACCCGTTGATGACCCAGCATGAACAACTATAAGTCTATTTTTCGAATTAACATTTGCTGTAGCTCCCAAAACTGTGTCATCTTGCCAACATTTCTTAAATGTCAAATTGCTGTCTACCCAAGTTTCATCAATATAGACTGTCAGTCGTCCAGCTTTCCTGTGACATCTCATTTCTCTCAAATATCTGTGTCTCCAAAAGACAATATCTGGTCTTTCCATGAGTACTTTTCTATTATTCACGTACTTCTTCCATCGGAAATTCATTGAATGTAAGACTTTGCAAAATGTGTCTTTTTGCCACGAAAATCCAATTTTTTCTTTCAACACGGGTAGTAATTTTCTGAGGGATGGTACTTTCCTTTCTTTTATGTAAAAGTATTGAATTGTTTGCCGTATAACACACTTGTCAAAGTCGTCTATTTCACAGTTTCGCTCACTAGGTCTTTTACGGTGTTTACCATGTGATTTTAAAACTGTCGATGAGCCCGATGATGAAACTTCCTTTCTTATTTTTTTTATTGTAGCTCCAGAAATTCCAGTTGCTTGAGAAGCCCTTTTCAGAGCTTGTGGGAGTGGAATTAACGCAGATTTCGATGAAGCTTCATTGGAACAAAATACCGCAGCAATTTTACGTGCCTGAGATTTCAAAATTTCACCCTTCCTTAACTTAAAGACCATCTTGCAAGTTTAGCAAATTAGCAAAATCAATTAAACCAGTAAGGAACACATAATTTTAAAAGCAAAAGCAAAATAAACACAAGGATAAGATAACGCGTGCAACTCTTTTAAATATGAGAAGACGAATGACGTGATGTAACCTTTAATTCCGCCAAATCTCTACACGCTTAATCCCCATTTGAAATGAACTAGTCTTGTTAATACAGCGACCGCCACTAGATAGACTTCTTGGCGGGAGCTATTCTTGTGATCGACAGACAGTAGTGACATCACAAGCAATTGAAAGCGTTTTATTCCACAATTTCAAAATAATATCAACAAATGCAAGGACAGTTGCATAATGCAATTTTCTAACGTATTTTCTGACCAGAAATAATAAAATTATTCCTTGTTAAAAAATTCTTTGAGAATTTTTTAAAAGGTTCGAGAATATACGGGTTGATCACCCTAGGCATGTTTATATACCGTTGGTTATATACTATATACTAGTATATAGTATATCACTGTATATTTGTATATAGTACTACTATATACAAGTATATAGTAAAACTATTGTACTACTATATACCAGTATATAGTATTACTATTGACTACTATATACTGGTATATAGTAATACTATTGACCTACTATATACTAGCATATAGTACTACTATTGACGTACTATATACTTGTATATAATAGGTTAAATTCGAAGGGTTGGTTTTGGCTGCAGAAAAGTGGAGCTTTTCTAACTGTAATTTTAGAGTATCAAAAATGTTTTTCGGAACTTAGTACTAAGATCAAGGTCTAATTACATACAAGTTTAAATTCAATGATCTTTTTTAGTTCAGTATCTGAAACAACACAAAACATGATTATTTATATTATTGTAAGCCCTTTCTAATTGGAAATATGTGGATTTGGAATTAGCAATTGAGCCACGATTAGATAGGACATCATGTATGTCGACATACTACTTGTCAATATAATTATAAATTACATGCAGTTTATCATTACATTTTGATGCAATTACAAGTTCATATTTTTACAATTATATTTCAGTAAAATGTATAGCTTAAAATATTTTAATAATATACAGTGCCGTTCTGGTTGCCTATGGTGTTATGAAGATGAAAGAAAAGAAATTAAATGTGTTTCTCTTTATTTTCCGACGACTTTGGAGGTAAGCAGAATCTGATTTTCAATAAAATTTTGTTTGATTAACCTCTGTGTGATATAATTCTCAATGGTGATCTGTTTAATGCTTAGAGTACTCGTATCATAAATGGTTGGCAACATGTTAGAGGATTTGATAAACAATATCTCTGAAGATGTAATGTCTATATTAAAAGGAAACACTTATTTTGATGATTATTGAAGAAACGATCAAAGTAAAACTCGTATACTGTACGGAATTCTCAGTTTTACAACACATGGAAACATGATACGTTTTTTATTAGTACTTTGTTAAATATCCTTTATTTCTTACGTGGTCCAAACATGTTGGCACAATGAAACGAGAGTTTCACAATAATCTCTACTGATTTTGTTCCATAATACCGTTTTTAAGTAATTTTTGATGGAAATGTTTCTTCTGATACCATACATTTTCACTGACCTTCAAGTTTGATAATTATGAAGTGTAATTGTACAGTGATCACAAGCGTATATTGAGTGCAGAATGTTTTGGGTCATTATCTTGATAGTTCTGTATCTCAAGTTGCTGTACTCTAGGTTTTCAATTATTCTTTAAAAGACTCATGTAATCGTATCGATCCATCGTAGATTATACGAACGCCAATTTGCAAACCTTCTGCAACTATACAATCACCCCTAATACCCAAATTATCCAACAACATTGTTACTATATTTTCACGATATTGGCCAACATTCGGAATATCTAATAACATCGCGAAGATATCTTACAATACCTTGTGCTAATGGCGATGTTTTCTTCTCCATGTTGTACAGCTTTACTAGTATTTTCTAGTGGTAATTTTTTATTAGAACATTTTTATCTTTACATTTAATGAAAACAAATTAAATATTGACTCGTAGAAAGCACGTTCTTTCACAAGAACTCATTTTCGCATTCCTTTACAAAATATAAACTTTTTATTCGATTTTGTTCACTTATATAAGACTGGTTTCTGACAACCGTCATGTGAAAATTTTTCTTTAAAAAATGATTCATATGACTTCTGAGTGAGTCATTCATATAAAAATGTTTTTGTTTCGAGAGCTAATTTGGAAGCATCTATAATGGGATTTTGTTTAATTTTTCGAATAATGCAACGTTTATATGAGAATTAAAAATGTTTTGTTTATTCTCTTGGGATTTTTGTTGCAACTCTTGGCCATGTTTACATCGATTGAAGTTGAAACTTAAGATTTTTTTACTGGCTTATTCTACAATGTACATCTACTAATAACATTCTGAACTGTGGAATGATTTCTATTGACTATTTTCCAGGTTTCGCGGAAAGATTTATCTAACTTAAAATGATGAAAAATCATCTGTCTTTTACTTATCACTTTGAGGCACAGTACATAAAACTACTGAATTTCAAGTGGAGATTGATTAAATTAAATCAAATGCACAATAAGGAAATGAAAATCACTGCGAGACTCTTCTGTATATGATTTTAACTTTTATTTTCAAACTGACAGAGTTTTGGAAATGATTCATAATATCTTTTTAATCGTTGAAAATAACAATAACTTTTATTTGAAATAATTGGCTGTATTGTATGAACAACGTTATTAATATCCAAGTAGCACGACTTTCTGCACAATATTGTATATTATTGTAAAATATTATATGATATTATTCAATATTCAACAATATTGCACAAAATCATACAATATTATTAGTTTATATATACTAGGGATATATGTTTTTAAAATAATGTCTAAGGTTTATGCAAATTTTTCGCCTCGATCGAAATGTACGAGTTTCACTTTGACTGATTATATGTTTAAAAGTTTCATTGCTTTTAAAAAGTAAAAATTCTCGGAAATATAGTGAAGTAAGCTTCATTTCATCTTGCAGGCTTACACCTCCTTTTATGTTTGTAATTGCGACAGTCTATATTTTGCCTCACTTTGGTTCTGGACCCGTTTGGAAGGAAACTGTAATAGATGGTTTAAGCAAAAAATGCACTGCCACCTGGTGGACAAACCTTTTGTACATCAACAATTTTATACCAAGTTCTGAAATGGTTCGTAGAAAATTTATTAGTTCATTTTCTTAATTTTGAACTTCTCCTAGCTGACATTGCCAAGCAGAAATGTAATGAAAGTAATACAGGTTTAAATCCAATCTCAAATAGAGACATAAAGTCATTAATAATTTACCATTGCCTTCCTTTCTATAGTATATACATCCTTGTTTACATGTCAATATTCTTATGTATAAATTTGATATTCCTACGGTCAGAAACTTTGGAATTTATATCATTCGGAGAGAGTAAATATAGATAGAACTTATTTATTTGGCTTTTCTTTCGAAATAACCCTGAGAAGCTATGCATTTTTACCATCTTTCATGCAAAAGTGTAAATGCTGGTTACCAGCTTCATTTTCATTTCTTATCTAATATCAATGTCATTGCATGCCATGGTACACCACTATCGTTACTGCTTTGACAAACTCTTCATCCGAGGAAAACACTAATATGCCACGAGATCAGGGTAATAAGCCGACGGTGGATGTGCCAAAACATGATGCTTTGATAGATAATTTAACACTAGCAGATAATTTGAGCCGATGCTTTATTATAATGGACCCAATACTTGCCTTTCCACCGGTCGAGAGTTCTGTATATCTGTAATAACGAACTACGCTCATTTCCTGGAAGTATATAAACTGGATAACTAGTCGGTTAATGACCAATTCTGCAAAAAATGATATAATTTTTTTATATTTAGGAAATATTTTTAAAAGTTGAACAATTTGAGCGTAGTAGTACGTTTCTTTTTGTCCTATAAATGTTTTGCGGTAATCTGCATTACTTTTGGTGAAAAATCAGAGAGTCTGAAATTCATATAAGAAAATCCTTTAGGAAGGAATATTACACTTTGAATTTGTGAAATTCATTGCTCCTTTGCCGGTCCAAATGTCATTTTCAATTTTTAACTTTGATCGGAAGTCATGAATTCTCTCTTTAAACAGCTGTAATGCCATTTGTTGCGAATAAGAAACTAAATGAATTTAATCTGTACTGAATGATCAGTGACTTACAAGATGTGTAAAGATTAGTGTGTGAGCACTTTTCATTTTACAGCGTTTTACATTTGGAAGTAACCAGACTAGAAGTAGTTTAAATGATCTCTATAAGTTGACTAAAATGGAATAGTAAGCAAAATACATATTGTGGTATTTTAGATTATTGTTGCAGAAAATTACTGAATAAATTAAAATTTTTTTTTGTCATATCAATGATTTTTTTTCTTCATGCTGTAGCAAATACTATCGACAGATGACGCTCTCGTGACAGAGTTTATCAATAATTGCACCATTTCTCGTGTACAGCCGACCACTCCGCCACCACTGAACGAGGCAGTATCGACAATAATTGTAACACTTGTGGTGGTAAATTTATAAGCCAGATAACAACCTCCTCTAGTGCTTATATTACTAGGCTATAACCTTAGTGTTGCGAGTTCGAACCTCAAACTAGCACACGCTGTTAGAAATCCCACGAAATTACCTGTAATTGAAAAAATTATTGCATGAGCTAATGCCATCATTGGACCAACTGTTTTCGGTTAGTTTAGGTTGCAGTGGTTAGTTTTATACAGTAGTTAATTTTAGTGGATGCTTTAAAATAAAACATGTATTTATAATCATCCTTTAAACGATTTATCTATAACAACAAATACGAAAATAGATATTCAGTTCTAGAATGCGGTTGTTATTTATTTTATTTTATTTATTTATTATAATCCCAATGATGTTCAGATTCACAATTTCTAATAATAATTTAATATCAAGTGCCCTACACAGCCTGACCCCAAATATTACCAGAAATTAATTAAATATTATGAAACAAACATTTTATCCACAAGAAACTGAGCTTCTATATCTTGTATTTGGATTTTAACTTAAGCAATTCGAATTAAAGTGAATAATATATTTTGCTTTTCTGAGGTTTTGATTTAGAACCAGTGTATTTTGCACTATCTATTTTTGAATATTAATTAGAATTTGATTATTTGTGTCTCAAATATATCTATCTAATAGATGATGGTACATTATAATTTTTGAACGAAGGGCATAATTATTATCAATATTTCTGTAAATTTTTCTGCAGTTAGAAAATAATAATATTTTTTTAAATAAATGTAATCTTTGTTTTCTTCCAGTGCTTGCAATGGACGTGGTATATACCAGTGGATACTCACATGTATTTTTTAAGCTTGTTTGTTCTTATTCCCTTAAAACGGTGAGCCTATATATTCAAAAATTATGTCATTCGATTTTACGGTTAATTATTATTTTCTTATAATTGTATCAAGATTTCGCTTTAGAGCAATAACAGTGATCGCCAAGTGCAAATATTAGTGAAAAATGTCAATTTTTGATCAGCGGGGACGTTGCCAAAATGGTAATCGCGAGGAATTTCAGGTTTTTTTTTTTTTTTATTGCGTGACCATTGCAAAAGACTATATTACACGAGCAATGGTCAATATTTTTGCAGTTGACTTATTTTCCCCATACGTGATAGTTTTCAACAAAAATTGCTTATCTGAGATTTCTTGATCAATGCTCTTCGACCACTTTAATTGGTAGCATAGCCACTTTCCATCGTAGGTAAACATTTCTTTTACGATTCTAATTTGTTTGTCCAAACATTATACCTCATTATTCTTACATAGCTGCACATCAGGTATTGTATCATTCATCCTCTAATCATTCATTGAAATTCAAGGATAGCTATTGATTAAACTAACAGTCAAAAACATTATCTTAAAAATGCAACAAATACAATTTTAAAAATCATCCTTTTACTAGAAGACTAAATGGAAGTTTTCTTAAAATTATAGTTTTTCTCTCCCCTCTAGATTTAAAATTAATTTTTATAAATATCAGAGATTTTTTTTAAATTCTTTACAAGACGGTACTACATGTATGGAACCTAAATTTAACCACATTACTTTTTTTAAATTAGATGTGTAAAGAGCCTTAGTGCTTGTGAACTTCTACTCAGTTTGAGGTCGTTAGTAGTAGAGGGGAAAACAGAAGCAATGTACCATTGGGGCGTCAGTTGAGTAGAGGAAGGATTGCTTATATGCGCTTAAAGTGAAAATTGAAGCAGTTCTTTAGATGCAATTTAAATTTCAGAAGAAGCTATGGAAGGTTTACCTATTTGATGACACACCAGTGATGGGGTTTTTGGAAGGAGCATCCGATTTCAACGAACCACAATATCCGACGTCTAATATTTAATGAATTAAAACCTTGTCGTTATTTATTTATCCTTATGAGAATGAATTACTTATTACAGTTGTGATAGGAAGCTATACATTTATTAACATTTGTCATGGTATGCTCATACATACAATCACTCATTCATCGTCTGATATGCATCGACATTCATACTTTTTTTCGTACGACACCAAAAATAAAAAAGTTATTTGTTTACTTGTGTGTACACCTGGTGTGTTCGGCTCAGCTGATCAGATTCAGATGACTGTCATCATTTCGGATTTTCCTCGCAAGTCCTGAAAAGGGCTGGTACGCAATTGGGCTGGAGACGACTTCCTTTGCGTCGTTTCTTTACCAATGCTTCCCGTCTATAGTTCATAGAATGTGCTATGAAAGGTTTAACAACATTAATAAGTAAATTTCAATTATTATTTACAAAATTTAACTACATTAAGTGGTAATAAAATCTGACAATAATACATACTATTTTGTCAATTAGATCATGTAAGTTTACAAAATCTTAAAACTCTAGCACTTTAAAAAAATGAATTCAATATCCATTACAAAATGCCATCTTTACAAATTTTAAACAAGTTAAATTAAATAAAATTGTGTAAAATGTAACGCTTTAAATTACGCTGTAAAATTAAATTGAACAAATTTCAGCACTCTTTAGATACAAATAAAAATACAAACAAATAAAAATGAAGTACATTTGGATTAAATTGCTGTAAATAATTTTTTTGTTAAGAAGCTATTATTTTCATGTTGGCTCACTTGAAGATTAATAATAATTTGTACTCGGTACGTAAAATATCACAATTTTTAGTTACATTTTAACTGAATGGCATCATTTGCATTCTTTTTCTATAGAAGAAACAAACAACAACAAAATAAACAAACCTGACTAAAATTCTTTTCTAGGAACCCCAAATTAGCTTTTCTAATGAATGGTATCATCTTTATTTCTGGCATTGTGGTCTCGGCCATTTCGAATGTATACTATAACCTTCATCCTACAGCGATATATGTCTATAATCATCCAGAGTGAGTAGAACAATTTTTTAACACATTCCATAGATACTTTAAATTCTCTATAAACTATACAAAAAAAAAAACCCCGCTATGTTTGTTCCAAAGGTCACTTCATAAATTTTGAGAATAAGTCGGTTGTGCCTTAAAAAAGATATCCCCCCCCCCCCGAGTCATCTTCAATGACTTAATAAAGGTAAATGATTTCCAAGACAATTTTCTCGCCACCTAAAAAACTCTTCTGTCTTCATGATGGCCCTAAGCATGGTTCTCAGAGCATCTATAACCTTTCGTCCCACTTCAGCGGTATGTCACTAGTACAATTACAATTGTACACGAATGTAATTCTCGAGCGAAAAAGAGACAATGAAAGGAGCTCTTTGGCATTGAAATAAATAAAAGAGTAGACGCATTCGTTAAAATTTTCAACATAATTTGTTAAGGAGTTTTGGTCTTATAGATGGCATCTTAAATTTGATGCAATCCTGGCATCGCTTATGTGCAAAGGATGAGAAACGTATTTTTTGGAGGCACCATAGTATCCTAATAATTTACATCCATAATAATTATTTTATTGTAAATAGTGTATATGATTTTATGTAATTTTTAATAAGAATAAATAGTTGAAAACGCAATCCGGAATTCAGGCAGCATTGAACCATATATGCAACAGGATTTTAACGAAAACAAATTTACAGCCATATAGCAACGTAATTGAATAAATAATATTGCAAATTGTACGCAACCTGGTAGATACATGTCAAATAGGAAGCAGTATCAACATTAAATCTTTGGAGTACCAAAGAGTAAGAGATCAAAGAAAATTTCTGAAACTACATTCGCTTCATATTCTATTATTGTAATATTTTAACTATTGCCACTTTTCATTTGGCTTTCAGGGGCTGGTTGTGCTAACAATCCATTAAATATTTTATACATGACGATGTAGTCATGGTTAATTTAGTAAAGCACTTTTAAGTATTAAATTGAGAAAGCGTTGAAACATTGTTATTTTAGTTGCGTTTATGGAGAAAATAGTTTTTAATACTACTTATTGGACATATGAAGTACCTTAATGGGATGAAGTCGCATGATTTCAGATTCCGCTTGAAAAGCATGCACATTTTACAAATAACACATTTCCTGTTCTATTATGTGCAACTATAACAAACTTTTCCATGTGATATATTCAGTTGATTTGAAGATTAAAATGATATAAAACATTCTAAATGCTTTATATGAACATATTTTATGTGAATTAAACTATGCCGAAGAAAAATGTAACAATTTTCCAACAAATGAGATATGTTATTCAATTTTTAGAAGTCTTTGTTGATAGATTCTACAAAAGTATGATAAAAAAAATTCATCTTGACGAGGAATGAAGAATAAAAAAAGAATATCCTTGATTCCATAGCTTTAAAAAATAGGAAAAAAAAAAACAAGCAAACCAGGATTGAATACCTGTAGGAATAGCAAAAATGGTTCAAATTTTATTCCAACAATGTAAAGTATTGCTGTACATTTTGCACAAAATTTAAAAAGAAAAAGCTAGCAAAATACAAGGACAAACTACATAACATTTAAATTGATTCAAATTTTAATTTTATAAATTTCAACTTATTGCAAAAAGCCACATTTTCGAATTAATATTTTCTGAAATTATCATTAAATAATTCTACAGTTTAGATTAAATTTTAATTAATTAAAATTTTAAAAAATCGCTCCAAGTGGCTTTTTTTATTCTCTTATTTGCGGTCAACAAACAAATACACATACATATACATCCACATTTATAATTAACAACAATTTGTCTTCCATTTAACTGGTCTTATGCCTTTTCTCCTGGTGAAATTTTGTCTTAATTTGTTGATTGTACCTTCTGTAGAAGTCGTTTTTTCTCATTTGCGATTCCATGTACTATTTTTATTAACAATCCTTTTGGAACAAACCGTATAAGTTAATGAAATAGGAACAAGCATAAAAATCTTTTTTTATTGCTTTTTCTAGAGACATAAACCATTTCATTGAAAGAGGTTACTTCAGGACGTATTTGCACTTCTCGACATATTGCGTGGGGTTGACAGTGGGTTATTTATTGGCAACAAAGAAAAAACAGCACATTCCTTTGGTAAGAATAAAAGTTTTGGATTTTCAGCTCAATTTTTTTAAAAATTTTTAATATACTTTTCTCAGAATATTTGTTGCAGTAATTCCAAAAACAACACGTAATTGTAAAATTGTGGATGACAGGCTTAATTTGTGGCATCATTTTTCTTACGTATTTCGAGAATCTGATTCCTTTTGTAGCCACACTACAAAATTTATTTAAAAAAATCGGGAAAATCTAAATAAAAAATGGGTTTTGTTTGTTTTGGTTTAGTTATATTAACGTCCCGTTTTAAAGCAACACTAGGGTTATTTTGGGAAGTAACTCGAAGTTTTCAACCGCGGTCAGATGACGAGGACGACACTTGAGCTGGCACCCCCTCCACACCACACCAGCGGGAACACGTTTGGCCTTGACGGACTTAACGAGCGCCAGACCCACTCACACGACGGTTCTTCGGTGGAATCGGGTCTCAAACCGTAAACCTTCCGTTTCAGAAGCCGAGACCTTACCACCAGGCCACAGCGGCCGTAATAAAAAATGGGATTCTTGCTGTTGAGAAGAATAAAAACTTACAATTATTTTGCTGTAATAAAGTCAAAATTACAACTCAAAGTTTGTTAATATCTTCTTTCCTGTATACACGAAATATGTATTGAAAAAAATTGTAAACATAAAATAGTAAATTTAATTCAATACGAAGGTGTTTTTTAAGCTATCTGGATCAAATGATAATTTATCTCCAAAACATATCTGAAATAACAATTTAACAACTGAGAAAACATATCGATAAGGATTTTGATATGAAATTATGTGTTGCTTAGGATTTATCATAATTAAATAAATATAAAAAAGGAACACTTATAAATATGAATAATATAAGGAATATACAGGAATAAATATTTTAATTACTCTTGTGATATTATTTGTTTATTATTTCGTTGTTTTTTAATTTTGCATTTGATGTACAATTTTTTATCTTGTGTATTTTATATTGCATGTTGTAACTTGTCGTCGGTAAATTGCCCGTCGACCGGTAAACTCTTTGCATATAAATATATGTGTGTGTGTGTGAGTGAGTGGATCCGTATGTATCTATTAGTAAATAATTATTCTCAAAAAGACGAAATTAATTAAATTAAATAATAAATAAGTTTTAAAATTTGTATCGGTTACAAGATTATGAATTTTTTCTTCGATACGCTTTTAGCTGTTCTTGCGAAATGCTGCTGAAACAATTTTAGAGTTGCGCTTTTTCCAAAACTGATTATTGCGCATGAAGTCAGCGTTGCACATGTTGGAGTTGTGTAGGTGTGACAAACCGAGAAATTAATAATTCATTTTGTTCAAAAATAAGCCTTTATTCCAGCCGGTATTCGCATTTCTAATCACAAATCAAAATAGAAAGGGTAAAACTTTCTGTGCCCTTATATGCCTGTTTATTTCCATTTGTCATTAATCTCAGCCCAAGCGTAAGCTTACGACTCAAGCGCCAATAAATGTTCCTATTTTCCAGGAAAGACTATAAACATTCGAAGTATTCTGTTGTGAAACGTGTTAAGGGTTTGTCAATTATAGTAGAAGGGATGTTAAAATGAAAAGGTACGAAACGACACTGTGGGTATCCTTCGGCGAGTCATTCTTTGTTCCCAGAATTCTTGTGGCCGTGACGAGACCCAGTCCTTCACAGCGTCCTTGATTTCACCGTCCAAGGTCTGCTACTTGTTGAATTCCACAAGCACAGAAGAATCATTAATTCCAATGTGTACTGTGAGACACTCCGAAGACTACGCAGGTCCATCAAGAACAAAAGTCCGAGGCTACTCACGGAGGGTGTGGCTCTGCTCCATGATAACACGAGTCCACACGTCTCCAAGGTCACACACGCGGAACTGGCCAAGTTCAAGTGGGAGCAGTCGCCCTGCGCTTTTCATGTGTTTGGTCCACTGAAAAAACATCTGAAAGGGAAGCGTTTCAATTCGGACGACGAACTCAAGGACCCTGTGAAGGATTGGGTCTCGTCACGGCCACAAGAATTCTGGGAACAAGGAATCCTTCTGATCGTTAATCAATGGGTTCGTTGTGCTCAGGCATATGTGTATACTTTGAATAAAGTCTTCATTTATACACACAGTGTCGTTTCATACCTTTTCATTTGAACACCCCTTGTATATAGTAAACTAAAAGCATGCGAAATACTCTGTAGTGGTAGACACTAGAATTGTTTCAGTATTGAGCAACAAAGAGTGCCTCGTTTCCGATCAGCTGCATTCAAGGAAAAGATTAAACCTGGGGAAGTTTTTAAATATTGTGCTAAGTGAATGGTTTATGCTTCTGCTCATGACTTTAGGATTGATAACCCACACCAATCCAAAAATTAAAAAAGAATTTTACTAATTTGTGGTAACTAAAATAAATGTAAATTTCAAAATAACTATTTAGCGAAAATAAAAGAAGCAAATTAATTTTTAAAACTAATTATGCTTATTTATGTTGAAACTCTGAACGTGAACTCCCTGTGAATATTTACTTGACAACTATCTATTTTTACGATATGAGCTCTCAATACACCGTTTAAGAAACTTTGCTCTATTTATTAATTAGTGAATCACATGTTCATGTTGAAACATTTTTGCATAACTTCAGAGTTGAATGAAACAGTTGTGGTGTTTATTTCTCTTTTCTTAGCTATTGAACTTAAGTGGCTGGTTGACTTCCTTTTTGTTGGGCCTGAGCGTGCTTTATGGCGTCTACCAGTGGAATCAAGGCGATGTCCCTGGTATAGTGCTGTCAACAGTTTATACATGCACTAATAAACTAGTCTGGTCCTTGGCTCTTGCATGGGTCACTTTTTCATGCATTACTGGAAATGGAGGTAAGAAGAACGTCTGTCACTAACATCCTTAAATTTTAGAATAGAGTATTTCTAAATACCCTGTATAAAATATAATGAAAACCGTATTTACATTAAGCATATAAGAAAGCCTGTCAGCAACGCACTTCGTGCATGGGGCCAAAAGGAATGGAACCTTGGTAAGAAATTCCGCACGTGTTGCGAAACCTTGTAATTAATGAGCATTATTCACTTCCAGATTTAGGAATGGAATGCTAATGAAACACCCAAGACTGGCTGCAAGGGGTCCTAATGCGTGAACGGGAAAGCGATTTCAAAATTGCAGACATTCTGTCGTTTGTGGGCTCTTTTAGCAAACAATTTTTGAAGAGGCAATGTCAGCCGAAAGGTGACGATGACATTATAGAAACATACAAGGGATGTTCAAAGGAAAAGGTACGAAACGTCGTAACAACGTAAACGTTAACATATTTACGTACGCCGCTATGAGGGAACGTAGCGAGACATCCAGGGATGCGATTGGAGTCTCCGGCGTAGATCGAAGCATGCGCGGGCTGAGCCTCTCATAAAGAGCGTCGTCCAATTGACTAAAAATGTTGAATTCCTCCAGCACAGAAGAACTATTAACTCCTATGTGTACTGTGAGACACTTCGAAGACTACGTAGGTCTATCAAGAACAAAATACCGAGGTTACTCACGTTGGGTGTGGTTCTGCTCCATGATAATGCACTTCCACACGTCTCCAGGGTCGCACAAGCGGAACTGGTCAAGCTCTAGTGAGAGCAGCTCAACCATTCGCCCTACAGTCTGGACATGTCGCCCTACGATTTTCAAGTGTTTGGTCTCCTGAAAAAACATCTGAAAGGGAAGCGCTTCAATTCGGACGGCGTACTCAAGAACGCTTTGAAGGACTGACCACAGGAATTCTGAGGACAAAGAATCCTTCGGCTGGTTAATCAATGGGATCGTTGTGCTCAGGCCTATGATGCATACTTTGAATAATGTCTTCATTTATACCCACAGTCGTTTCGTAACTTTTCATTTGAACACCCTTTGTATTAGGCTTTAATGGACAAATGCTAGTCGACATTAGATAGTAGGTGAATGAAGACAGGTATTGTTGTCAGACTGTGAAGAGTTTGTGTATGGTGCTAGAGTATCAGGCCGTGTGCCACTGATTGATTTTGAGAAATGAAAATGTTTTTTTTGCTTCAATATAGCAGTTTACATACATTTAAGAAGCATCACGTTTCCATGCACATTCCTCGTCCACCAACTGGAACAAAAATGGTGAATAAAATCCAAATATATTTGTAGAAAGCTAACGCGACAATTTAACTTTTGTTATATTTGAAAGTCCTAATATGTTTTTAAAGAAAAGATTCGAAATTTATTATGGCCATAAATTCATTTTTTATACAGATCGGATAATCTCAAACTGACTGAAGATAATCTACACAAATGTTGTTAAGATTTAACGTGAACTAGGTTTGTAAAACGTATTGAATTCATTTAATAAAATCAAAATTTGTAGTCGAGTTTTATATTCCAGGTCACAAAATTGAAATATTTATTTATAAGTAATTTATTTGAATTAGATATAAATTTTGTTATCAAATTGAGAATTAAAATGGTCTTATTAATTAAAAAAGGTTATCTGGAGATTTAAAATTGTAAGAAATTGCTTGAAAACAAGAATTAATCAAGAGTGATTAATAATTTTTGACATTTTATTTGTCGGTTCAAATGTGGTAAAAAAATTAAATTATGATGATTATTTGAGCAATTTGCTATAAAACATTCTTTTTAAAAAAGAAACAAATATCACTTAATGTGACCTTATTGTAATAACTGATTCGTCTACTAAAATGCGCTTTATAAATTCACGAATACTTATTTTTGTTATTTAATTGATTAACAATAACTTATGTAAATGAAATGTTATATAAATATGGAACAAACCAACTTAAAAAAAAAAGAAAAACAATCCAACCAAAAGAGATAAAAATGGAAACCTGCTTTCCTTTTACTTTTTGTATTCTTACTGATATGTGGATATGGTTTATGGTATTCGCATAATTTTACATCAAATGCTTTTTTGTTCACTATTTGTTCAAATAAAATTGGTCTGGTTATTACTTTCGAAATTAGTTTAGTCTTATTATTTATTTCAGGCATCATTACATCCATTTTGAGCTGGGAAGCGTTCGTTCCATTTAGTCGATTGACATATATGACATACCTCATCCATCCTATCATACAGTTCATCTATATCGGCAGCACTCGGGCAGTAATTGAAACGACTCACAGAGCTTTCGTAAGAGAATTTTTTTTATCTCTCATTTTCGAGCATTGAGCAAACATTATTCGAAATACCTCTTAAACAACACACTAATCTATCTCTTCCTGTATTAATAACAAATAATAATATGTGTAGAGCGTAGCCGCTCTACAGGACCGACTGTTTAGTCAAGAACTATTAAATTTAGCTCAGATATAGTTAGGAGACCGAAAAATGTGAATATGGGAGAGATTAAAATTTTTTTAAATTAGAATTTTAATTAATTAAAGATTAAGAAAAACTTTATCGTTTTTCCATAATAACTCCAGCAAAATAATATATACAGAACATATTACAAAGCATGTATTTTCACACAATTTCAAAATTTTAAATTTCTTTTAATTATACTTTTAATTATACTATCCTAATTGCCGTGCAATATTTAGTTCATTTTTAACAGCTTCTCTGATAAATATATCCAACTTTGTTTTCCCATCTGATTATTTCACAAGGGGAAGAGGGTACCACAGATACCATTTTAACTGCCGTGCAATGTGCAGTTTATTTTTAATAGTTCATCTGATTAATAAATTGTTTGACAACGGATTCTAAAATCCACCACGTTTTTGCACATGCGTTAAGATGGGTTTAATTCATCAAAATAGGAGTAAGAGGAAAGATGAGAGGAAGGGATGTTTGCATTTAACATTAAAATAAACTCAGGTTACTCGCACTGAATTAAAATAATACGGTCAGATACGACACGATATTCACATACACGTGAAAAAATATTGAACAAAAAGTATTCTAATAGGACGAAAATCAAGGTAAAAGAAGGACGAAGAATTCCGGAAATGCGCTTATCCTTCGGCGTCTCTCCTCTTACTGAGACAGAATCGTCGAAAAATGGTCGTCTCAGAATACTGAAACAAACAGTACCCAACTTTGTTTTCCCATGTGATTGTTCCACGGGGGAGAGGGTTACCTCAGATATGGAAAAGAAAATTTTTTAATATAATGGCTTGTTCCCACTTAGAGATGGGTTCATAAAATTTGTGGCATTGAATTACCTCCACTTCCATGATAGGATGTATCTCGTATGGGCCATAGGTGGTGATGGACTCAATCTTAAGTCCCACAATTGTTGTAAATGCAATTGTAAAAATGGCCATTCAGCTCTCTTCATATACTTAGACAAGTTATGTTGATTGGTTGTGTATGATTTATTGGCGCAAGAGCCACACTTGGCAATATTGCGCCAATCAAATAGTAAAAGTAGAATGGATTTAAACCAGACACACACTTATTAAAATATGAAAGCAAAAGTTCAAGATAAAACCCCATAAAGTATGATAATGGAAATAAAAAGTGATTTCGGTATTTTAAATTATAAGATTAAATTTTATTATTCATGCAAATTCAAAGATCTGATGCAATGATGAAACATAAAAAAGAGGAATGTTAGATACTAAAAGAGAAAAAAATCCTAAATGCAAGTAAAAAAAAATTACTTATAGCTTTTAAGAATTTAAAAATATTTGGATGGTAGTATTCACCCACCAGGTCTTGTAATATCAAAGAAGACGAGGTAAAAAAACGACCACGATAAGAATTAAAAACAGGACATTCAATTAAAATATTGTCACATAGGTACTTTAGCGTAGAACTCAATGACACACAGGAAGTAAAACTAAACCAATTTATTAATTCAACTCAAGGAGCGAAGTACAAATACAAGCTCTGCACAACTCTGAACTCAGAACACCGTGACTGAGAGATCTTCGGCTTTTATACCAGCAGGGAAAGTTCCAGAATACTTTTCTGGAGGTAGTAAGAAAAGTCCAGAGCATTTATCTGGTAAACTAAAGAAAGGTCTAGAATCTTCTGGAACATGAAATAAAGGAGAATATAAATCAAGGAATTAAATTAATATTTAAACAAATGTTGAATCTTATTGTCGTTAGCGGAATTCGAATTCACGATCTCTTGATTACGAGACCAGTGTAATGACCATTCGAATATGGAGAGTCGACTGTTTCTTTTCAATGCGGCAATATGATGAATAGTAAAATGAACTTTGCATTTAGGTGCATTTTCGCCAAATATGAGATGTTTGTAGGGGAAGCGAGTGTAACTGTGTTATAATTTCTCACATGATTTTGGCTTGCTTGTGCAATTCCCATGCTTGCCTATGAATTTGTGCGTTGAACTTTTAATTGTTCTAGATAGAATTTTAATTTCTGATACAGTACCTCTATCAAGCCTCAACTAAAAAGCGATTCTTCTTATTTCGGACAGTTTGGACTAAATGGGACATATTTTTCTTCTTATTTTCGACAAGATACAGGGTGGTCATAAAATAACTATCCCTGTTTGGAAGCATCTGCAGTAAATCGAATGAACAAAATGAAACCATATTTCCTATACAACTTGTGGAAGATATGGAAAGATGAATTCCGCAGAAAAAAAATAGAACCAAAAATTGCCGACAGGGGAAATACTAGTGCTGTGGAAGTACAGTTATGAATGAATTCATAAAACTCACAGAAAATAATTATTAATCCCTGGACACCGTGCAACATTTTCAATATTCTGACCTTCCTTGTGTACAACATATTGCATACTGTGTATGACGTTCTGAACTGTTACATGTGAGCTGTCAGTTTCGATACTTATAACAGCCCGTCTCATGTTCTATTTCAAGACATGCTGGTTTGCTTAAGAGCAGCCACGGTATTACACTGTCTAGTGTCGAACAGTTTTAGCAGTAAAGCATGCTACAGTAAGATAAGGCCCATTTTAAGTACTCATCAACAGTCAATCACGAAAAACACTCAAGTACTCATCAATAATCAAGAACCAACTGCTAACAGATCATTTGCTCTTCCCTTTTTAGAAGGAATCCATGACACTGCTGTCACGCAAGTAATAGGAAATTTACATAATTCATCTCGATATGCAAATTTCCTCGCTTGTACGTAACAGCAGATACAATATTTTCTCTATCGGTAACTTTTAGTACTAATTTTTTTCCCTCCAGAATTCATTTTTCCATGTCTTCCACAGTCTGTACATGAAATGTAGTTTCATTTCCTTCATTCGTTTTAGCTGCAGATGCCACCATACAGGGAAACTTATTTTTATGGCCACCCTTTATTTAAAATGTCTTTTCTTTCACAGGTATTCATGTATTTGAGCAACGTCGTCCTCGCTTTTATGTGCGCATACTTCTTCAGTTTACTGTTCGAATCTCCTTTTATGGCCCTGGAGAAAGTTCTATTTGGAACAGGAAGAAATTTCACCAAGGAGCCGCCCCCATCTTATAATAGAACTGACCAAGAAGTGATGCAAGACATTAAAGAAATTTACAACTCCAATGTAAGCGAAGATAAAAACACAATCTACAGTATCAAGATCAAATACTTAGAAACAAATGAAACTTAAATTTCGTGTGATATCTTATTGATTCAAAATGTTAATATTTTAGAATCAATCACAATATGATTCGATTCTGCCCAAACAACTAAAATAGATTGCATTAAAATGTATATTATATAATGTGACAAAAGACTAGAGAAATATCTCCAAGAAATTTAACAGCTTTTATTCCAAATGTAGGTTAAATTCTGATGATAAATGTGCATCAGAGGTAAATTAAGAAACAATTTTAACATTTTACAGTACAACGAAAAGAAATTCCAGAGTTTAAAGTAGTGTGCTATATTTTATTTTTTAAGAGCAATTATTCTTTTGTTTATTTTTCCCGACATACAACCACATATTATATATAAAGTATCAGTAAATTGATTTGAAAAAAAAATGACTCATTGTGTATACGTCTTAATTCCAACTGTATCATCTTTAATCGTATATTTTATATTTATCTGTTAATATATGCTGTCGCTGTCTGATGCTTATTCCTGAATAAATCCTATAAATTCACACAATGGATGAAACAATGTATAACATCTATTTAACTCATTCTACTTAATTTTATTTTTAAGAGTCAATTTCTTTGTTTGTTTTACCAATGAAGGATTTAAAAAAAAGATTGACAGTATATTTAGGAAAAATCAAAATTTGTTTTTGAAAATTTTCAAATCTGTACTAGAATATCAAATGATGTTAGGAAATTCGAATTTCTAGAAAATGGGATAATTTTAAAGTGATTTTCTCTTAATAATATTAAATTGATTATAACTAATAAATATCGGATATTGAATTTAAAGACTAAAACAAATTTGATTCATGAAAAGTAGAAATTTACTATAACAATTTTTTAATTCCTTGTACACAATTACATTAGTGAATAAATGCCAGAAAATGTTAGATAAATTGATAAAAAGAAATAACATTTTTGCAAATCTAAAAACTAAAATTAACGAAAGCCTGTGAACCTTAATATGACTATTTTTATATGACTATTTTAAAATCTTAAATGGAAAAATTTCGCGACTGCGTAACGGTAATTCGTCTTTCCTATTCTATGTATTCTAACTATTCACTTATAAAGTTAAATTTAAAATTTGCATAATTTCAGAGTATGAAGGCTATATTCATTTAAACCTGATCGGAGAAAATCAATGATATTCCAGTTTTTTTCTAGGCTTTTTCTTTCCACAAATATTTCTTAAAAAATCTAAATAAAATCTGCTTTTGCACCAGACTTCAACATGAAACCAATATGACCAGCTCCAAACCTGCACCAGCATGAAAAATCAGCGGAGTAGTCACCCTGAACATATTTCATGTTCTTTCAAATACATGCAATTGTTTATTATTAACCACATGCTAATGACGCACAATGTTTACGAAAGAGCCTATTAGCGTGCGATGTTTGATCATTAATCACTGGGATGCGGTTAGTACTCAGATATTTGAACACTGATTGAGTATTTTGGATGCCTCTTTTTACAGATCGAGTGATTTAATTTGAATTATACAAGAGGGATAATTCTACGCTGTAGCTTAGATAGGGTAATGGGCACCAGGGGCATGATTTAATCTTTTTACTCCTCCCCCCTCCAAGTCGCCATCCGTTTGTTAGCAAATATGAACAGATCCCGGTCACGGAATTATTTTTTCTTATTTCATCATATTTCTTTTTAAAAAAATGACATTGGACACTATTTAGTGCCTTTAACATCTCCAAAGATCGATCAAAGTTTTTCTCATCGATCCTCATATTTTCCCAATGTTGCCTCGAGAGCGATTGTTCCAAATATTTTTACTTCAGTGAAATGAGTATTTCATAGTCTGCTTTTCAACCCTGTCAAATGTCAAAGATGTCTGAGTCATATATAACATGTACGATTATTATATAAAAGATTTGTTTTGAAAGATATTTGATAAAGAAAAATGATTCTAAATCATCAAAACTTCTGGACATGATTCGAATTGCTAATGAAAATAAGAAATAATTTTTATATTTGGTCCATATTCATTCTGAACTTCACAATTAGCAAAGTTTTATTTCCCGTCATACGCCTTTTTCCAAAACACGCCAGCATACATGTATTTTTTTAAGAAAAATTGATTTTTATTCATTTTTTTACATTAAACAATTCAGCTTCAGTTATGTGGCAAAAAAAATTGTAAAGCGGAAACCCTGTTTCCTTTCATTATGGACATTTTAAATTACCGCTATAAATTGCGAAAGCGTTTAGTCTGATACACACGAAATGAATGGTGCGTGTGGGGACTGAAGATAAGAAGGTTTAAAGATTGTTCTGCTTTCAGTTTTAGTGAAAAAATATTTTTGGAAAGAAAGTTATTATACTCAGAACTTAGTTTTTTATTGGGGAAAAAATTGTGTTTTTGAAGAAAAACAGATGTTTCTTCATCGAAGTAAATGCAATTAAATAGTAAATGTATCCATTGGATTAAATCTATAAAATAAGCAACAAAATTTTTCTTCTGACCAAAGAGATAATTTTAATAATGGAATTGCTTTTTATTTTTGTGAAAGCAATAGCTATGTTTGGAAAAACAATTGATATTTTAATTTTCAAAAGTATGAAGTTAATAAGATAATACTGATAACTTCTTGTGTAGTTGCTCCTCATACTATTCTATTGGAAACAAATGTAAATCAATAATAAAATTGTAATGTAATAAATAAAATTAATTCCAAAAATAATAAACATATTAATTGGAAAATAGATGAATGTAGAAATTTATTTAAAATATAAATTAAAGAAAGAAATTTAAAAAAAATTATTAATGAATGTAATGATTTCAACATATTAGAATTGATCAATATTAATGGTATGATAAAATTATATGAAATGATATTAAGTTTTATAAAATAGCATATGAGTGTTTCATTTGTTCATTATTTTCATTTCATTAATGGTATTAACTTTACTTCTCATTAAAATCATGAAGATTTCTGGAAATTTACCCAAGTGACTATGTAAAAAATGAACCTTTGCGCTCATATCAGCATCCAATTTTGCAAAACCTTTAAGCATACTTTACACTGAGCCTTCATAATTCTTCTCTTTGTGATTAACCCCCCAAAAATTATCTGAAAACTTGAAATGAAGCATGACTAAGCCAAAATACTCAGTATCTGTCATAGATACTGAACATTTTGAATCTTTGCCGAGTTAAAAAATTCGAACAATATTTGTTTGTGGCTTTTTACTGCTTAGTCCAAGAAGCATTTCACAATTGTATCGGAAGAAATGAAGCACGAGAAGACTCAAATTAGAATTGAGTCATTATCCCAAGGAATTATTTCATTCCTTAATTACTTCATCCCAATTAATTGATTAAATGAATTGCTTTATTGGAGTTAAGAAGTAGATGAAAACCATTTGTAGAATAATTTCTATCAACCAATAACTTCCTGAGAATATTCTTCAATTAGCATTTTTCTTAAAGACATTTTACTTCTTTTTCAGCGATTTTTTTTAGTTTTTTTACAGTAAGTAAATGAAAAAGGCATATCTACTTTGCTGTCTTAGTAGAAAGTTGACTGTCACAACAACACAAAAAAGATAAACATTAATACACCACTGATATTCTTGCAGAATAGTTATTCCAAATCAGTTAATCAGTCAGTCCAATATCAATTAACAGTTTGATATTTCTTGCATTTTAATCAGTGAACATTAGGCAGAGAAGGAAAGTGATTGCTATTGCGCACTTTTAGCAAATTTGAGATTTCTGATTGAACTGTCTAAAAAAAAAGCCCATAACCTTCAGATTCCTTTAAGATCACCATAAGAAATAAAAGAATATTATATTGCATTAAGTGAAAATATATCTTGGCCGAAGTATGGGAAAATTTTCTCTTTCCTGGCTTTGTAAACTGCTATTTTACATAAAGCTGAGACAGTTTTTTTTCTTTAATCTAGATGCTAAAATTTGTGAATTTAACTTTGACAATATAAATTCTAGTATTAAATCTTTAACTTTATCTGAAGAAAACTGCTACAATGTGAACAAAGCTATCTCATATTCACTTCCACCACTAAGTTCTGTTTATCTTTTTCTGGAGAAAGATTATCAAGCAATAAAGTGGAATTTAGTTCATGAATAATTGCAATAGGTGGCGCAGTCATTTTGATTCAAAATCAAGATATCTCCATTTTTTTAAATTATGATTTCATATTCCAAAAGCCAAAATAATTGTCTAGGCAATTAACAGGTTTACTTTATATTATTAGCACAACATATTACAAATTTTCCGAGCATTTTTTTTCTCACGGTCGTAAACACTTTAAGCGGTTTTTGCAAACTTTGTGAGGAACATACAAGGCCATTTTGGCCGACATGTTTATGTCGTGTGACTGAAAGTATCTTTAATATTTGACTTAAACACTTCCTTCTTGTGTTTTAAATTTAAAACCAAAACAATAAAGCAGACATAACAGGCAAATAATGAATATAAAAATTCAAACATCAACGTTACAAACAATTTATTTTTGCGGTTGATATATAAAGTATATAAAATATACAAATAATAAATATAAAAATTAAAAAAAACGTATACTAATGACAAAAGATGTCATTTGAAATATTGAAATATGAAGTATTTCAAAAAATAAAGGCAATTTGGCGAAAAAAATATTAGTTTTGATACCAGCACTCTCCAAAAAAAGCTTTTCATAGTAAGCATTCTTGGTAAATGAGATTTTTTTTGCATTGTTATTAGTATTATTTTATTTGCAACAATGCATTATTAATACACATTCCGCTTTTTATTGCACATTAATAATTTTTTTCAGAATTTAAGAACTCTCCTTTTTTCTTTTTTACTGAAAAAAAAAAGCATTAACAAAAAATTAACGTAGAAAGCGCATTCTTTCATAATGAGCATTTTAAATTGCACTTATAAATCAAAGAAAACAACAAAACACTTGAAGATGCTTTTAGATAATAAAATGGCTTCTTTATAGCATTAGAAGTCGTAATGATGATAGATCTTGTATATATTTAAAGCGTATATAAATTGTTTAATAAATGCGTTAGTTTATAAAAACAATCGTACTAATTTTTGAAGAAAAGCAGATATACAGGGTGATTTTTTTTAAACTGACACTGTTCAGAGAGCTCTGTAGCTGAAATTATTGGCTGGAAAGCCCCAAAATTTGGTTTGCAAACTAATGACGACACGGGAAAAAAGAATCTGCGAAAAAGAAAAAATTAGTCCCAAAACTCACGTACAGGGGAAAATTTGACGCTTTTCATATAAACTTTCATACTTTTCTAGTAAACTGACAGCTATTTCATTCATTTGTCTGTTTACTGTATTTTTTAAAAGATAGTCAGAAATTTTATTTTGCAGTTAAATCTCCAATTTATGTGAAAAGCGCCAAATTTCCCCTTGTTGTTGAGTTTTTTTTCGCGGATTCCTTTTTCCTATGTCGCCATTAGTTTGCAAACCAAATTTTGGGGCTTTCCAGCCAATAATTTCAGCTACAAAGCTCTCTGAACAGTGTCAGTTTTTTTTTTAAATCACTAATACATTGGCAAAATAAATTCATTTAGAAAACTGTCATAACCAGTTCTTTCTTCAATACATCACTTCAGAGAAATTTCTTTAATATAAAAGGGTAACTTAGCAACATAATTGTTTCATAACTGAGCAGCAACAAATGATGTTTAAGATAATTTTTTATTGACTTTCAAATTAAAAAGAATGATATATTTTATACAGGATAACTTTATGATACTTTATTACCAAAATGCAACGAAAGAATATAAAAATGCTACTAGAATTATAAATTTATACAGAGCAAAGAAAAAAAAATAATAGGAATATTCTAACAATATTTTTAACGATTTTTTTCACAAAATGAATTTATTTATTACACATGAACAAGGCATTATGTTATTGCGCGTTAATATCATAAATAAAACTACCTTAAAAGCATCGAAATTACTTCTTACTTTGAATATTTATATCTGTTTTGTTACATAACTTTCATTATTTTTGGGTGATAATTTGGAATCAATTTAAATGAAGACGACGACTTTCACATAGTTTTAAAATTTCAAAGATTATCGAACAATAATGCTTGTTATAATTTCTATTTTTAAAAGAATATATTTTTTCTTTTTGCAATGACAATTTTTACTAAATAATTCATTTAATTTGCAAAGTTTCGACGCGTATTGAATGTTTGTGGTAATTCAAAATAAATTTATGTACTGTTCAATTCCACCAGATGGCGTCTCTATATATCTAAGGTTAAAAAGACTATTATTTAACCTAATCAGAGAGGAGGAGAATGTTAACCTACCGATTATAATATTTATATCATTATAGTCGCGTCTAACTAACTAATTTTATCTATTTAGCTCACTTCGTTTTGTAGTTATCGTGTAAACCTGTATTCGAACAGTCGGATAGACAGACTTCCTCTGAACGGATTTTACTCAACTGTGATAGAAATCTAAGATTAGGTGTAAAGACCGTATACCAAATTTCATCCATTCTAACTCATAGCGTTTTTGAGTTACCGTTTTCAGACAGACAGATTAACGGATACTTTTTTTTAAATATGCTTTTCGAACTTAAGGAGGTCTGAAACGTGGAGATTCATCAAAATCTCGAGTTGAAATTTTTTGATGATGAAATTACTGTACTTCGTATGATGAAATACGAAATACGTATGATGAATGATAACTACAAACTTCGTATGATGCTATACATATATAGAAATACATAAGTATTTCTCTGTATTACTGTATTGATGATCAAATTACTATATTTCTCTGTATCAAATTAAACTTTCTTCGTATATGAGAAAGTAAAATTTGATTGGTATAGGCATTTAAGTTCAACGGATATTTTGATTTTCTTACACATTACATATTAGCCATTCATACCATTTATTAAATATACATATATAGACACAATCCGCCATTCATACCATTTATTAAATATACATATATAGACACAATCCGCCATTAATACCATTTATTAAATATACATATATAGACACAATCTGCCATTCATACCATTTATTAAATATACATATATAGACATAATCCGCCATTCATACCATTTATTAAATATACATATATAGACATAATCCGCTATTCATACGATTTATTAAATATACATTATATAGACATAATCCGCCATTCATACCATTAAATATACATATATAGACATAATCCGCCATTCATGCCAGCAAGGCAGATATTTATCTGCTTTACTCTTTCTTTGCAATTACATCTCTGTCTTGCAGATGTTTCAAACTGATTAATTTGCATATGAACTTTTGCAAATGTGGCACAGTTTGGCGTTTAAATGTTAACCAAATTTCTAAATATATAACCCAGTTTAGAGAATCGAGTTTAAGAGAATAATATTGTACTATCCAAGAAATTTTTGATGTTAAGATAATTATAGTGTATCATATTTTAAAGATTTCTAAAATCCAGAATATGCAGATTTTTCTTTTAAATTTCAAGACTCATTTTCATAGTATGGTTGAAAGCAAACGCATCATTCGGTAGTTATTTCAATTTAGATAGACAACTTATCTCGCATTTAAAATTCTACATGCCCATTCATTTGTGCAGAGTTTAACCAGTGAGAGTGGTCACCCCAAAACTTTCTCGTATCTTCTAATAAACTTGTCATTCCAGAGAAGGCCTCAAATGGCATTGACGCGCAATTGTTACGAAATATTAACTTTGGTGTGAATTTTCATTCAATCTACTGTGTAATCTCTGGCGAGGTTTTTTGGCGATTAATCGCTGGCAGGCGTTAATAGGATCTAAAAATCGAATTTGCGTTTTCGATACATTTTTCTGAATCGACTGAAATAGAAATTTGACACAAAATTGTACTTATAGTCCCATACCAAATTTGATGTATTTAAGTCATTACGTTTTTGAATTATCGCGTTTACATGTTTCTGAAAGTACAGACCATCAGACGGTCAATTCGTAGTTAATTTTCTTTAAAATTTGACGGGTGTCAATACTATAGATGTTAAATCTGAGTATCCAATTTTATCTATTTACCAGATCTCTTCATTTTGTAGTTATCGTGTTAACTTATATTCGAACAGCCGGACAAACGGAATTTTATGGTGAAGAGCTTATAATCCAGTTAAAATAAGCTGCACGAGCAATTGCTTTTGCATCGTGGTCATGTTACTGGGCTGCGAAGCACAAGGTCCCAGGTTCTATCCTCGCTTATTCCAATTCACCACACTTCCTCTGAACAGATTTTACACAAAATTTGATATAAATCTGCAAATTTGGTGTAAAAACATTACACCAAATTTCAACCATCTAGTTCAAAGCATTTTTGAGTTATCTTTGTCAAAAGAACAAAAATTTTCTAGAAAATTGTTTTTCGATTTCAAGAAGGTCTAAGATTGATGGAAGGTAGAGATTCATTAAAATCTTGAGTTCGAATTTTTTGATGATTATTATACTTTTTCTATACTACGTATACGTACACAAAGTAGAAATGATAGTTTGGAAAAAAAATTGGGATACAGAAAGAACTTTGTGAATCAAAAAAGATTGAGATTTACTGATTTAGGATATCCAGGCAAAAAATTTCTTTTGACAATTAAAATAACACAAAAATGTATGAATCAAAACGCTCTTTTGTTGACTTAGGTGAATACCTTGGATTGCATTTAACGAAATTACCATCTGTGTTGAAAACTATTATGAAAAAGATCCACTTAATTTTTTTAAAAATCTTTGTATTAAAGAACGATGCCATTTGTGATGTTTCACTAGTTATTTTATTCAGTCATCATATAACATTACTAGAAAGAAAAAATTTTGTTGCCGAAGGAGATGATCAGATTGTCTGAGATGAAAATTCTGAAAAATAATGAAGGAATGTTTTCCAGGGAACGTTTGTGGTGAATCATTGAATCGTAGTCATTGTAAGTAACATACAAAGGGTGTTCAAATGAAAAGATACGAAACGACGCTGTGGGTATAAATGAAAACTTTATTCAAAGTATACACCATAGGTCTGAGCACAACGATCTCATTGATTGACGATCAGAAGGATTCCTTGTTCCCAGAATTCCTATGTCCGTGACGAGACCCAATCCTTCACAAGGTCCTTGAGTTCGCCGTCCGAATTGAAATGCTTCCCTTTCAGATGTTTTTTTCGGGGAACCAAACACATGAAAATCGCAGGGCGACATATCTGGAGTGTAGGACAGATGGTCGAGCTGCTCCCACTTGAACTTGACCAGTTCCGCGTGTGTGACCTTACATACGTGTGGACTCGTGTTATCATGGAGCAGAACCACACTCTCTGGGAGTAGCCACGGTCTTTTGTTCTTGATGGATTTGCGAAGTCTTCGGAGTGTCTTACAGTACACTTTGGAGTTAATGATTCTTCTGTGCTTGTGGAATTCAACAAGTAGCGGACCTTGGACTGTGAACTCAAGGACGCTGTGAAAGAGTGGGTCTCGTCATGGTCACAGGAATTCTGGGAACAAGGAATCCTTCGGCTCGTTAATCAATGGGATCTTTGTGCTCAGGCCTATGGTGTTTACCTTAAATGAAGTTTTCATTTATATCCATTTGTGTCGTTTCGTACCTTTTCATTTGAACACCCCTTGTAAATAACCTAGTATAATTGTTTCCAGGCTAAAGCAGCGTCATTATTTAAACGCCATGTCGTTTTGTATTGGCTGGATTTTTTTAATTTTCTCAGAAATTTGCAATATACGTTGCTTGCATTGGTAAAAAATAATGATATAAAGAATATGCTTTGTTTAACTGTATAGGGTTTTCAAACTCAACGAATATATAGGTTTTCTTAAATACTACCACAATTCTTCATTTACGCCAGAAAGGTAGGTATTTATAGGATTTGCTGTCTTCCTTAACTATTATGTCGCTCTCTTGCAGATGATTCGAATTGATCAGTTGTATGTGAAATCTTGCAATTTTGGCTTAGTTGCGGTGTTAAATGGCAAATTTTTTTAAAAATAACTTATGTTTTACACAGTGTATAGAACAGGTAACAAATGAATGATGTGATATTCATGAAATAACTGTTGTTAGGATCATGACGTGGTTTCATATTTTAAGATTTTCTGAAAACCAGAATATTCAGATTTTTTTATTTATTTCAAAGCTGATTTTCATGGTATGGTTCCGCACAAATATATCATCCGAAAGTTTTTTCAATTCAGATAAACAATTCTCTAATTTATATTTCTTAACATCCATTGAAGGTATAGAGTTCACGATTTAAGAAATTATTTTAAGAATTAGATGAAAAACCTTAACCTATATTTTAATTATTTACTGTCATATGACTTTTGAATAAACTAAAGAAGACAAGGATGCTATTATTTTGATTCATTTAAAATAAAAAAATTAGCAAATGTATAAAAAATATATATTTTCAAAAAATTTTATGCTTATGTTCCAAAAAGTATTTTAAATTCTTTGAAATATTTCCAGATTTTTACAAAGAATATGCAATTATCTCTGATATACATATGTATTGTTGAAAACTCCTCATATAATCGATTAAATTTATAAAATATTTTATTTTTTGAGAGGATTGTACTTTATTTGAAATTTTTAGAATAGAACAGATAATATTTTTCCGACACCTGATATTGAACATAAGCTTATAATACGGTGAAGTTAAAACCTCTGACGCATTGCAGAAAAATCTCAGTTTTCAGTTAAAATCCCCAAATTCAATAAATACAGTCCTTTCTTCGTGTAATCAATTTCTTTTATCTGCATCTAGAAAAATTGATTTGTTTAACAAACAAAAATTGTCTTTTTTAAATCTTAAAAACAAACGGAGTTCAATGTCGATATTAAATTTACTGCAACTCGAAAATTGATTATATCGAGCCATGGGTGTTGCCAACTGGAAACTAGAAAAATGATTTAAGAGTTTCGAAAATTTGGCGTTCATATTTTCCGATTTATTCCTCTTTTTTGCCCTCTATTATAAAAAAAAAGATTATTTTCCTGAATCATTTGGGCAGTGATTTCGTTTGATTATTAGGTCACTTTTATGGAATTTGTGGCAAATAACCATATATAAATACAGTTGTTTTGAATAAATAATAAAGCGGGAAAATTTCTTGAATAATCTTTTTAAATGTCTAAGATAGCAGCATTGCTCCATGATATGATAAACCAATTTTATTTTTAGCAAATGATAAAATAAATAAGGTTTTACGAATCTACAGACTTATTTAGAAATAGTTTTATTAAATTGTTACGAAACGAATAATTGATCGACAAACATTCTTTCATTTTTTTAAAAAAATATTTTATTTTTTGAGTAAAGCAAATATAAAAAAATGTGGGTATATGTTTATTATAAGTTGAGATTAATGTTGTTAGAATGTTTAAAGAATTGTCATCTCTAAATTATAATGGAGGTTTTTTTTTTAAAAAATACATATATATTTTAAAAACATACATTTTTTCATATACATACGCACACACATTACGACGACTTGATGATTATTTTGGCGGAGCACCTGGACTCGATGGTCTTTAATCTCCAAAGCCTTATAGTTGATTTAATTTAACCTTGTTTAAAGAAAAAAATGGTCTAAACCTAAATATTTTACCGACTGAAGGTGTTGATCTGTAAGGAAATTATTGTTAGTTAAAAAAAAGTAATATACACATTATACACACATCTGGTAATATATATATGAAAATGAATTTCGTTATTTTATTGATCAATTTTCGCTAATATATTAAGTTAAAATAAAATTTCGGCTGAATACGGGAATAGCAGCAAACAATGTAAAAGCAATATTTCATCGATATCAATTCCATACATCGTTGATGTTTCAATGAACAGCAATGAATTCGAGTAATTGATATTCTATGAACGAAGTAAAATCGGTACACATATTAAAATAAATAATGGTCTGTGCTATTATATATAATACTAAATTCCAAATAATTAAAATAAGTGGTACTCGAGCTGTGTAACAAAATTTTTATCAGTTCAGGTGATTAATTCATAATTTTATTTTTAAAAATCAAAGTACCAAATATTTTCAGATAATTTTAAAATTTGAATCCCGAAATTAAAGTTACTTGACAAATTGTAACTAATTGCCAATATGATTTTAATACTTCTTAATCAAGAAAATTCAGCTAAGTTCATGAACAAGGGTTCCTAATTAATGGAAAGAGTGGTAGTTTCTATTGGTCCAAGCAACATTATAACATCTATGTAATAACCGAGATAAAAGTCTGACTTAGCTCGAATATATGACGGTTAAGTTTCTCTTCTGGAAGTCTTTTAGGGGAAATAGGCCTATCTTTGAAATCGTTTATAGGGAAGATCTCCAGTAGCCAGTCTGAGAGCAAGTATTCATTCAGAAGTTTCTGCATAATATGAGTAAACAGAACGATAGATAAAATAAAACATACGACCTTCATTGGATTCCTATTCCTCAGTCATTACCTGTTTTTAATCTTTGCAGATAATAGCTAACTAGTAACTGGTAACTCAATTCTGACTCAAATGAGGTAATTATAATTGCATAATAATAACAACTTTTCCATAAGATGATTGATGTCAGGTAATCGATGTATCAGATAATGGATGATTAAAATCTGACACATTATTTGTATATAAACAAAGCACCAAGTTTGTCATCTTGAAAACAACATTGAGCATATCATCTTGTTTTGTTCCAAATACACAATTCATAAGTCAAATCTTTTCGCAAAACTTAATATTGATCTTCATTGAAAGTGTTTAGTCAAAAAGCTGTTTCTAATAAGCAGTAACTTCGGATCTGTCGCCAATCTCTAAAGATTTTTAATATTTTTTGAATTCACTCGTTTGGCATTAGGGGATAACGACCTTTGTTGCCTAAAGTCCCATTCTCATCAGATTTCAATCAATCCTTAAATAAAAAAAAGCATAGAATATAAACTGCAAAAAATATTATAAGAGAATAATGAAAGATTACTGTTAAGACCTCGAAGCATATTAAAATGTCTCAATACACTTTCCAGAAGAATAATTCTTTGCATCCGCAATTAGCCTCTTGGAAATACTCAGCTGAATTTCAAATGTATATTACAATGCAAGTAAAAAAGAACATAAACATCATTTCGACAATATCGATTTTCGATTCGAAGCTTCAGCAAATGTTTTGAAACGCCATTTCTTTCGTCAATGCCGCTGTCAGAGAAACTTCTTTTTCTAGTTAACTGATTTTAATATCCGGTAGGGCATAATAATCTCCGATAGAAACCAAATAGCCTTCTGTCAATAAAAGGTATGTTTATTCCGAACGTTCTCGATCCCTTTTTCTTAATGCGATCGATGTCGTTGAAAAGTATTTTGATATCAGTTATAATATTTCAAAAGCTGACCCAGAATCTAGATATTTTAACTTGCCTTTTTATTTTTGTGATTTTTAGAAAATGTGCATTTTTTAAGTGTTATATGCAGCGTAATTAAATTTCATTTTGCCGAGAAATAGACAAAAATGTTTGAATTGTTTATGAAAGTTTTTGCCAAATTATGCTTTTAATTAAGCAAGTCTTTTTACTTTCTCGTATAGTAGTTTAGAGAAAGAACAATCATCATCAAAAAATTCGAACTCCAGATTTTGACGAATCTCCGTGCTTCACACCTCCCTTAGTTCGAAAAACACGTTTTTGGAAAATGTTCGTCTGTCTATCTGTGACAAAGATATCTCAAAAACGCTTGAGCTAGACTATTGAAATTTTTAAACGTTATTTAAGCCAAATTTGCAGATATCTATCAAAGTTTGAGTAGAATCTGTTCAGAGGAAGTCCGTTTGTCTGACTGTTCACATATAAATTAACACAATAACTACAAAAAGAAGATAGTTATATGGATAAAATTCGGTACACATATTTAACAACTATGGTGAACACACTTATCAAATTTTAAACCAAATCCAAAAAAGGGTTGACCGTCTGTCTGTCCATAGTACTTCCAGATACATGTAAATGTATTAACTTAGAGACCCAATGACTGAAATAAATTAAATTTTTTATGAGATTTTGTGATAGTAAGTGCAGTTTTGGGTCAAATTCTTTTAATAAGTTTAGAAAAACACGTCTAAAACGCAAATGCGATTTTTGGATACTATTAACACGTGCCAGGAATTAATCGCCAAATAACTCGCCAAGGATTGATTGCACGATAGATTCAGTAAAAATACCGAATTCATGCCAAAAGTTAATATTTCGTAACTACTGTCTCCAGTGACATGTAAAAATTTCTGCGGCATGAGAAGTTTATTAAAGAACGCGAGAAAATTTTGGGGAGATCATTTTTGCTAGTTTTCCTTGCAAATTTTTCGAGGCTTTTGTTTAGATTCTATGTGCATAAATTTTATTATAAATGTCAATGTTTCATTAGTTAGTAACAATATAATTGCAATTTGTTTACATAAAATTAAAAAGGAAATTTTTTTCTTTATTATTATTATTTTATTTAAAAATATCTAATTAAAGTTTTTTCATTTAAAAAATTCATAAACGTTAGGAAATCAATTTTAAGTTTTGAGTGGACTTCGATTAATAAAAAACGACTACAAAAAATGAAACAAATTCTTTTATATTAAATATTATTCACTAAAGAAAACCGTTATCTCTTAAAAAATACTAATTTTTAAACCCATTCTCTATCATTTCTGTATTTTACGATATTGAATGAAAATGAAATTCTCTGTTAGGTTTTAAAAATATATTCAGTGTTTGATATTTATTGATACTTTGTATAATTTTAAATCCTGGAATAAAATACTTTAATTGATTTTTATAAAGATGATATAGTATTAATATATAACATATCATACTTTTCAGTACCAACTATTGAATATTTCGCAATGAAAAATACAATAAAATATATTGTTTACTATTAATTAATAAAAGTTATTTAAAAGTTTTTGAGACTTAGGAAAGGAAGTTCAAATCATTCGGAAAATTCAAACGGACATTTCTCTCTCTCTCTCTCTCTCTCTCACACACACACACACACAAACACACACACACGTGCACTTTCACACATAAAATCATTCATTGACTTGATGCAGGAAGAGGAAGATTCTGGATTTGAAATTTTGAGTGCCCAGTAATAAAATGGTGGCAGTTCTTATAATCTCTGAATCACAAAGAATGGTAAAGGAACCGAAAATTAAATAGGCAAGGCATATTTGCCTATTTACTTAACGGATATTTCGTAAACATTAATGCTGATTATAGTGATACCCTTCTAAATTATCTTATTATTGCTTACCATAACAAGCCAAATAAATATATAATTTCAGTATACTGCTTTAATTTAATTCTGATATAATGCTTTACAGCATCTAAATTCTATTACTCATATAACTAGTTGCAATATTATTTGAAAAAATTATTTATTAAAAGAGGCTAAGAATAGAAGTTGGTTAGTGAAATTGTTACTAATCTATAATGGTATTTCTGTGCCCTGCTATACTTATGATAGAAAAGAAAGATCTACGAAGATTCATAATTAAGTCGGGTCAGTGATCCTACTTTGGGGACAGATACGGTGATAATTTGATTACTTGATTGCAAATTTGCCAATTTTGGAAACAAAAATGTATGCTTTGACAAACGTAAAAATTATGGCCCTTTTTCTATTAGCAGCCGAGATTTAAAGAGGAAAATTCCATGCGATGTCGGGACTTGTTGAGTATCTATTAATATTGGATATACTCCCGTGGGCTGATAGATTAATTTCCATACAGTTGAGTTTGCAGAGTTAACTGCTCAGCTATAGAAGCTGAAGAAAATAGCTGTTGTTATTGGTTAAAAGCACATGTGTGTCCACTTCTGATGATAAATTCTACAAGTGATACCTTTGAGTACAAACTGATTATGTTTGTGTTATTTATGTTTCTGGATTTTTAGAATAGTCATAGAATAAAACGTCATTTTCATTATTTATTTACGTTTGTTTATTCCGTTATATTTTATAACGTTTTTTTAAAAAATTATTATTATACCTTTTTATATTTTAAGCGTTAGTGGACTAAATTTATCTCACCTAAGTCGGAAGATTTCCATAATAATAGATTAAACCCTCAAAACTGACTGTTTTATTAAATTTCATAGTAAAAAATACATTACGTTAATGAAAAACATCGAAGTATTTGAAGATCGAACAATATTTGAAAAGTTGAAAAAAAGATACTAAAACTTGACAAATAAAATGAATAGAAACTAAGTAATTCAGCTATAACGTCTTTTTTTACTGGTTCCATTTTCTTTCACAATTAAATTTCATTTGAAGAATCCATTATTATTCTGCTAAGCATCACTATGGAATTCAGTTACTTATAACAACGCAAATCCTTTAAGCAACGCTTCATTATTTCACTGTGCCTTATCTATATAGTTTTTTTTCTCTTCGAAGCCTGGACTTAAAAAAAAGTATTTAATTTCGATAGTAAAATTCAAAATACAAATTAATTTCAGCCCAGTACTTTTTTTTAAGCCTTGCAAAAAAATTTTTCTTTTTGTCTATACAAAGCAATATTTTCTAATATAACTTGACAAGAAAGAGCAAAGTACAAA
>JAPMOR010003258.1:40248-69833 GCA_026543865.1 Argiope aurantia | reverse complement strand
AGTTTGTTTGCATACTATAGAAGTACCCGCATTTTGTGCTGTGCTGTTAATTGGTATTTATTTTTCGATAGGCAACAAATTTCCATCCTTGTAATTGGTAAATTCATTCAATTCATTTTAACTTCTGGAATAATATATCGATGAACTTGCAATTTTAAAACTCAGAAAATTGTATAAGTAAGTAATTTCAGTTCCGTCTAACCGCAGATAGAACGTTTGTGATGTGGAGTTTAGTTTACTTTGCAGTTTCTAAATAATTGGCATATATATATATATATATATATATATACCAGTTTTACAAAATATCCAATAAAAACACAAAAACAAAAATGTGAAGATAGAATTTTCTTGCAGATGAGTCATAAAGCTTTGTATATGCATCAATAACGCTTCTGGGAAATATAGCTTTAACAAACGTAGGAAAGGGGAATAAGGAGCGTGAAATTAGTAATGTGCTTATAATTAATAAATAATAAAAGCTGAGGATTAGTTTTATTAATATTATCGAAAATCTCACAGATGTTTCAACAAAGTGAACAAACAACTTCTCCGTATGAACAAAAGTGATTCTCTTAATAGAAAATGATGTCAGTAAACTGTATATCTGTACAGAAATATATTCTATAAAAATATGCATCAATGTTATTTGAAATATATTAGCGATAATCACATTTCAAGGGTCTAACGTGTTTGTTAGGATCAAAGTAATCTAATTTCGAATTCCATTTTTCATTGAAGTATACACCATCAAAGTAAATTACGTTAAACATCAATAAAGAACTTACTCAAGCATAAATGCAGGTTTCCAAATTATAGCTAAATTTATCTATAAATTGAATGAATTTATTTGATGTTGTCGCAATAATGAAAATTATATAATTACTTATCTTCAATTAGAAAAGGAAGACTCTTGATTGAAAGAAAAAAAAGGAACTGTATAGTTGAAAAATAATTATACGGAAACTTTATACGAAGCAAAGATAAAATACACAAGTCTCTTTGATCTCAGAAATTCTATAAAACAAAATTTATTTATTTTTAAGATTAAATTAAGGAAAAATGTATTTCTCATGTTTTCGTTAAATCTGTCAAAAGATTGTATGAATACTTCAAACATGTTTTCCTTGTCGAAAATCTTGAAATTTATAGAAAAGATATCTTTATAATTTGCTAAGTAAGCACCTAAAGAATGTAATCAGAACTCAGAAGAACCAGACAGAAATGCATTTTCTTTTACTTGATGCCATTTGTAATATCAATATAATTATCCGCCTTTAAGATTCATCAGCAAGTGAAGTTGTGTTAATAAAGCATGCATTCAGGTTTTCAAAAGACGAAAATCGCATTCGCTTCTTGCTGTGATATGTCTAATTTAAAAAAAACGATTAATAATTCTCAAATGATTTCACATTTTTATATTTTTTGAAACATCCTTTTTTAGAGAGCTATTTTATAATTAAATTAAATCAGAAGAAATATATATTCCATTTGGTCAAATAAAATTTCATTTTTTTTATATTTCTACACATCTTACAGAAATATAAGAATATATAAAGATTTTAAAATGATATTTTTAGAAACACATCACACAGAAAAATTTATTCATAAATTACTTAAAAGTATTATCAACAATAACATAAAATTAAATTATTATTAATGTACTTAAAATGAAGCAAAATTTCATATTCGCTTCTAATATTGCTATACTGTTTTCAAAAAATAAAATAAAAATGAAAATAATTATAACATGAATCTTTGCATGCTTGTTTCAAAATATATAAAAATATTCAAAGTTTTCTTGATACTCCGATTAATTTTAATTTTCAGAAAAGCAGTTTGGTAAGTTAGATTTATGACAAAATTCCCATATGCTTAAAATAGCAATTTTTTTACAAAAATTATATACCTTCGAAAAATACAAAAAATATTTACATTAATAAAAATCCCTAAAAAGTCTGTATATATCAAAAATGGAATGTAAAATGTTCCTTTCCAAAAAAATTATCATATTATGACTCAAGGTACAAAATTATCTGAAAATTTAAGGTGCATTTTTATTTCATTTATTTAAACTTCATTCTTAAAATATTTTAGTATAAATGCTTAGAATTATTAATAATTAAAATAAACTTAGGATCTTTATATAGGAACGAAGTATAAGGAACAAAACGCCTATGATATTTTACGAGTTGAAAGATCATTAATTTATGTATTTTTAATTTTAATATAAATTTAATATATATTCTAAATTTTAATAAATTAATTTTCTTCTATTGTAAAAAACATATTTATTGTGTGCCAAAGCAAAAACTTAATTTTAATGAAGCACTATGAAATAGCAATACCAATTAAATTTTAATCGTCTGTATAAATGTCTTACAATGTCTCGGTAGACTGTGCCGGTGTGAATGAATAAATAAATGGATTTATATTTTTAAATAATTACTATATTTTGTTTTAATAAAGTTAAATTCACAAGAGAAAAAAAAAGAAAAATAAATGTTTTATATAAAATTTATATAAAAATTATGAATATATAAATTGTATTTTTTTAGACATATAAACTTTCTATATAAATATAACATTTTGATAAAATTGATAAAATTTCACCTATAAATACATTGATGAAATTTCCCCCACATTTAATTTTTATGCTATATTTGTTGTTGATCGGGTTATAGTTAAATCTGCCTCTGTATCGTTTATTGTAAGGCTATCGTATATAGATATGTTTTAAATTAATTGCAGAAAAATGTTCACTAATTATCAAAAAAGTAGATAAAACTCTTACTCTAAAAATATTAAGATTGCATGCATCCATATAAAACTTTAACTATGACAACTCAATATATATTACTATTAGAAAAATTTGCATTTCTACACAAGTTTTATTTCATGAAAACATAAATAAAAATAACTGTAATTTTAAGTTAAGCTGATGCTCTAAAACAGAATCGAAAATGTAAGAATGCTGTCTTTCCAATCCTTAATCTGTGTGTAGTTCTGATATAAATTAAAAGATTTGAAATAATATTTCATGAGGATGCATCTTTTATAAGCAGTAGAGTTTGTACTCAGGTAGCATTTTATAGCTATAAAATAAAGGATTTATATTTAAAATTACATTTGTACGTCATTATTTATAATTTCATTCAAAACTCATTCCTGACTAGTCAATAGGGATAAAAAATAAATAAAATTATATGCTGCATTATAGGACAGATATTCAGAATTTTATTCCTTAACACAGTAGCATGACAACTATAAAACTGTTTCATGGCCTCTTTGAAATCACCGTTTGAAGGATGTTTCTATATTTGTATTATTAGGATTCAGTTTCAGATACACAAAATCTGTGCATTGTTATACCTTTTTATTCAGCAGAAATCGCTGAGAATTTATTATTAAAAATTGCTGAAAACATTTTATTATATTCAATTTTATCTGCGAGTGAAATTCGTGTAATTTAAAACATTTCAGTCGCAATTCATCTATCCTATCCTATCCTGACTTTGTAGCTACAGTCATTACATTTTGGGCTTAAAGGGATTTTGTATCATGTAGAATATACGAAGGGTGATCCAAAAAAAAAAGGTTTGCAAGCAGCAGTATTTGGAAAGTAGAAATTGTGGATTAGTTAAAAAGTACTACTACTTCTAAAGAACTATATCTATATTATTTTCAGTAACATATTTTTTACTGCAAGAGCAGGAATTCAGCTATTACTTTAGCAGGAGCTAAAAAAAATTAAACAATTTGTTAGCAATTTGACATTATTGCTGTTAGTATTTTTCAAGCAATAAATTCATTTATCTTCTTTAGAAACGATTAATTTTACATTTTTATACAAAAAAAAATATTCATCATACCTTTTCTCATTGGCAGGAAACTGCAGGCATCATAAAGGTAAGTGCTTTTCATTTTATCTTTTGTGATGGTGCCTGTTAATCTCTTGTTATTAAATCAATATTTCTCTAGATAAATAATTCTAAGCTGTTATATTTGCATTTTGTCATATATTCTTATACTTCATTCAACATTTATATTATCACAAAATTAAACATGCAAGATGAAATAAGAGAAAATTCTTCCACATTTATTTTACGTGTTATAATTGTAGATGATTGATTCTTGCTTGAATTTTATTATCATCCAACTGGTTGTTAATTAGTCTTCGTTGATTATTTCAGATTGTTTTAGAATGTTATATATCTACGTGATACACAATGTCTTTATTTTTAAAAATGTTTTAATTTTGCTGTGTTGTCAGTTGTTTGTAATTTTCAAATGAATGTATTGCCTTGATTTTGACTGAATTATTTATATCACACTATATTTAAAAATATAACATGCATAAAATATTTAATTTTATTTTCATTTGAATGGCTGTGGAATTAAATATTTTTAAATTAATTATTATCTGAATTTAAAACTGATCCTTCATTTAAAAGTTTTATACTGCAATTTTAAAAAAAAACTATATTTAATAAATCAAAAATTGTCATTTAAGTTAAAAATCTCCCAAAAATATTCATCTCATAATGTTAAAATTGTTGCACTTCAGAATTTAAATGAAACATTTTACAAGGATTACAAATAGATTTCAGAGCGAAAAATATTTCATAATTATCATTGAAAAATAATACTTAATTTATTCTATAAGTTAATGAAATCTTTTTCACAAAATGGACACTACTTTATTTATCATATTTGTTTAGAAATAGAGAGAACTTTTTATAATATGTTAGTTAAAATATTATAAAATATTTTGTAGTAATTGTTGATTTATTGCCCTAAGAAATTAAAATGCATTGTAATATTTTCTGATTTATCGTAAAAATCAATAAAATATTTGCAATAATTATTCATGAATAATAAAGCACAAAAAATTCATTGTAATAAATTATCATCGATTGCAAAAAGCATTACAAATCAATATATAAAATTATTTAAGACATTTAAAGGACAAGTCTCTAATAGTTTCTATTAAATTTAATAAATTTCTTGTTACAACTTTTAAAATACAATTCTAGAAAATAGCAATTATAACCGCTAAAAAGAATTAAAAGAAAACGTCTGCTGAATCTTGAATCTATACGATTTAAAGAAAATTAAAATCACAGAATTTCATCAAAAGGTTAAATACAGCATCTGGGCAACTGTCCAATTATGGTTAAATGAAACATTTTACGGATTTAACGAAGTGTAATCAGGGCATCGTGATCAGAATTTTCGAAAATCCCCGTTCTGACTCTGAAACTTTAAACGAATCATTCGTGAGATTTAATGAGGAATTGGGGATTATTTAATGTATTTAATGTAATGTCTGCAAATACTGAATGATCCGTAAGAATAGTAAATTAAAAATTGTTGAAAATATTTCCAAGGTTGTGGTTTCAAAGCTCTTATTTGATTATGAAATTACTATGTCACAAGAGACAATTTCTTATTTTTTGTTTAAGCAAATATTTACAAAAACTAGTTATAAAACAAATCAATTCAGAAATTTATTATTGATATGTTTTTTAAAGCCAAATAATGAAACATGTTTGTCCTTCTAAGCATTCAATTAATACTAGCCTTCTTTCTCAAAACAATTTGTTATTTATATTGTCCATTTATAAATTAGATCGGAGTTTTTTTGGTTTGAATATAAATTATTCTCGGTCAAGTATCAAATCAAAGTGACATTTTCGAAATCTGGAGTAGAAATTGGCAGAAAAAGGATAAAATATTTATCGAAGCAGCCTATTTAATCTAGAGGATCATTTGGAATAATTGGGAAATAATCTTGCTGATGTATTAACCTTTTTCAATTTATAACGATTATATGAATTTAAGGGAAGCTCTATATCTAATGGGAGCTCTGTTTTTGTGCAATTACAACCTTCGGGATTCAAAATATGTCCTATTGTTCAATATAACTTATAATTTTACAAACTCACTTCAATATTTTCAATTACAACGGCAGCTCCCGTGTTTCTGAAAATTATGCATGGGATAATTTAGAAAACATGTTTCGACTTCCAATAGCAGTGACGAACGGCTAGTTTTTTTGCTATGGATATAAATTATTCTCGGTCGAGTATCAAATCAAAGACACATTTTCGGAATCTGAAGTTGAAATTTGCAGAAAAATGATAAAATATTTATCGAAGCAACCTATTTATTCTAGAGTAGGAAAAAATAGATGAGAGGAGAAAACTAGTTGAAAATTTCTATTTTGTACCAATAATAATAGTAGCAAAATTTACATTCAAAACAGTGTTCAATCAATTATTTAATTCGATTTTTCTTTAACATCTATATTACCTGAATCACTTCTTTAAAAACCATGCACTGCAATTTGAGGATCTGGGAATATATAATTTATCTGCCTCTCGGATAGTGCTAATTGATCAGATTAGTTAATGCAAATTTTGATATAGCGAAATGAGTCAATTTAAACCTGTTATGCTTGGCACCTTTAAAGTTATCAAACAATGTACGCATCTTATATGTTGAAAACTCCACTCTCAACTGTCTCCAGATATTTTTCTTCCTATATCTCCACGTTCCTTATTTCTTATTGAGACGATTCAAAAACATCGTCTCCAGATTGCTCCAGCAGAAATCAGGTTTCTAGCTTAATAACATGTTTAAAGTTAAACAGCCTCGCATTATTACCGTATAAACGTGTGCACCTTCATTGTTATCTATATACTTATAATAAAACTCAATGCCTGTGTGTGTGTGTGTGTGTGTGTGTGTGTTGACGCTCTATATACCAGACCATTCAACCTACAGCTACCAAATTTGGCACGTGTATACCTTGGAAGTCGGGAATGCGCACCTGGGGGTTATTTTTTCGAATTGTTAATTGGAACTTTATTTATTTAAAAGTTAAGCGAAATTTTGGCGTATTTCTGCTATAACTTTAGATTAACGCACAGAAATGATCTTTACATGAAGTTAAAGATAAAAAAATTATCTTTTAAATAATACCAAAGTTTTAACCTTAAAATTAAATTTCTAGTTTTAATGAATTTTTAAATAAATATTTTTTCAACAATTTCTTTCGTACCAAATAAAAATAAAATTTAAGCTGCACGAGCACGTTTCGCATTCATGTGAAAAAGTTAGCTTTTTTCAAAGTGTTGCCATCACATTGATTAAAGCTCCAATTAAAAATAAATTAAATCTTTTTGGAAATGAAATCTACAAAAATATAATTTTCAGCAAGTGTCTGTAGGAAATGAAACAAATATGAAATATTATTTTTTTCTAAAGTATAAATTCAAGAAAAATTATTTTATGATCTTTTACACTCTCTATATTATAAATCCAATAAATCTGTTTTATTTTAAGGCAAGTTTTGTTTAATATGAACAGGATATCCATTCAAATCAGGGCCACACAGCTAATTTGTAAACTTTTACTAAGACACAGATATGCTAAAATGGTCTAAATGGAAAATGATTATATTTTATGTAACTTGATTCAATAAATGCTCTAATAAATAACGATTTTTTGATTTTACATAAAGCTTCTGCTGTGGAAATCAGGATTAACAAAATGTTCTTGAAACACTAATATTTTAAATAAAGATTTAATATCTAATCAACTAAATCAATCACTTAAACTGACTGATTTTTGAAAATTTGAATATCACTATTCAATAAAAAAAGAATAATTTTAGATTTTCCATCTATCGTTTCAAAGAAAATACGCCAATCAGTGCGCAGGTTTCTCAAGATTAATTGGACTAAGATTATGAAAATGTTTAGTTTTTCTAAATTTTTAACATTCAAAACTTCATAAATAAGTGTTAGTTGATCGTGGAAAATAGAAACATTCATTCATTCATTCATTTAAAATTTAGTGTGTCCAGACTATTTCTCAGAATATGATACCTTACAGCATTAAATTTAGATTTCATAATTTTTGAAATATATTTATAGGCTGGAACAAAATATTATTATTGATTTCATTTCAATCCTTTTGAAAATAAAAATAAAAACTGCATTTTATGCTGAATCTGAGAAATTTTTGTTGAATTATTCTTTAAGATATTACGTAAATTATGAAAAATATTTTGTTGTTCACATAAGACTTAAATAAAGAGCGATTCTGTTTGCAATACTCATATGTTATAATAATAATAATAAATAAGTAACAATAAAGATGATAAAATAAAATGCTTAGTTTTATTAAAAAATATCTTTATGTTAATTGCAATTTCATCATTTCCACTTTAAATTAAAATTGAAGTTTTACCGGAAATGACAACAAATTAGTAAGATATATATAGTAAATTGAACGAAACGATCTATGCAACAGTATAAGTTTGATATGACTACCAAAATTTGAAGGTTAAAAATGTTTTGTTGGAGAATCTATTAAGAGACCAGTTAAAATATTTAATTCAAAATTGTAGCGAGCGGTAATACTGGCGAACCGGCTGGTCGCCAAAGGAGGCTAGTAAAAAATAAACAATAATGAATGGGCAGAAAGCTCTATTGATTGCGTATTTAAAATTACCTTCATTCAAAAAAATATTCCAAAGAAATATTGGTATAGTTTTCTGATATATTAATTACCTCGATTACCACAAGAGGAAAATTATCGTCTTGTGGTGGTATGTGGATTATTATGATCTGTGCAGGAAGCAACAGGACGAATGTTGTAGGAAACATTTCTTTAATAATCACATTCACACACTAAACAATTACAAACTCAAAGACATTCACGCGCGCGCTTCACAGTTCAGCGTCACATCTCCTTCTCATTACAATCGCAATGCATTATGGGATTACATATTTGAAAGCTTAATCAGGTATCGCCATCTAGTATCCAAAATAGAAGATAAGTGCAATGCAACTGCTACATCCTCCCCCTCTGGCTCCGACGACGTCCCGGCAAGGAGGCAGAATTTGAATTGTCAGGAAGTCTATTGGTTCCTGAAGAAAGGGAATTAAGTTTTGGTGGTCGGCCTCTTTTGCGAATCGGATGCAGTGGTCTATCCGATTCCATGTTTCGACTGTATGGACGTAGAGCTGAGGTATATGTTCCTAATGAGGTGGATGGATCACTTGGGCTAGCAATTTCATAGGTAGTTGGAGAACGCTGCGTTAATATGATGTAGGGACCATCTCGACGTGGTGCAAATTTCGATGTTTTACGTTTAAATTTTGTTACTAATGGGATGTGATGTTACCCAAACCTTATCACCTGGAGAATAAAATACTTGCTTCCTGTTTTTGTTGTAATATATCTTCCTTCTGTCTTGTTTCATTTCTATCCGTTCCCTTAATTCGTTCATGATGTTTGCAAACCTTTTAAGATAAGGTGTTACCTCGGGAACAAAATTGTCATTCTCGACAACTGCTTTGAAATCTCGTACATCATCAACAGTCCTTAATTCTCTTCCGAATTGTAGGAATGCAGGTATATGGCCAGTGGTATCACAAACTACGGTATTCATGGCAAAACGAATCATTGGTAACTTCGAATGCCAGTTTCCGTGATCATCTCCAACCAATATGGCCATTCGAGGCTTTAAATCTCTGTTCTTTCGCTCTACAGGATTTGATTGAGGAAAATAAACAGGAATGAGATTTTGGCTAATGTTGAGAGTGCAACACACCAGTTGAAGAACGGCGCTGACGAATTGAGACCCATTGTCGCTAATGATTAGTCTGGGAATTGCATATCTCAGGAATATGTCCTCAATGAGTGTAATGGCGCACTCACTAGCAGTTGCTTGAGATAGTGGAAATAGTTCAACCCATCGGGTTGCACAATCTTCAATAATAAATATCCATTGCTTACCATTTTCAGTCTTTGGCAATGAACCAAAAAGATCGATCGAGATTATCTCAAATCTTTGAGAATAGACTGGGGTTCGCAATAAACCAGCTGGCTTCTGATTGTTGGCTTTATATCGGTTACATTCTGGACAGTTTTTTACATATTCATTTATGTATTTTCTCATACCAGTCCAATAGTAACGCTTAGCAATTCTTTGAAAAGTACCTTCTTCTCCATAATGACCGGCCATCGGATCATCATGGTGTTTTTCCATTATAGAATCGCACTCTGAAGAAGGAGTTACCAGTTGTGCCTCTTCGGAATCAGCATCTGGCAAATATCTGTAAAGAACACCTTGATTCATTAAGAACCCATTTTCTGTCCAGTTGGCATAATCTTCAGTTTTCTGAGTTGATTCGAAACTGTCAATAATCTTTTTCAGATTTTCATCAGCAAGTTGAGCTTCACGCATATCTTTAGCACTTCTGACAGGTAGGTCAGCAATGGCTATGTTACAGACTCCATAAGGAGTTTCTTTCTCATCACATACAGGTCTACTGAGCATGTCTGCAACTACATTGGCTTTTCCAGCAACATACAAAACTTTCAGGTTGAAAGCTTGAATTTCTAAAGCCCATCGAGCAAGTCGACCCGTCGGAGACTTTAAAGTTAAGAGCCATCGTAAAGGTTGGTGGTCGGGTGCCACAGTGATTTCAGAACCTTCTAAATAACCACGAAATTTCTTTAAAGCCCAAACAACAGCCAGTGCTTCCCGTTCTGTTGTTGAATAATTGCATTCTGCTTGAGTGAGCAGTCGACTTGCATATGCGATTGGATGTTCTTCTGATCCGGTACCCTGAAGTAAAACAGCTCCAAGTGCATAGTGGCTTGCCTCAGTCCGGATAATGTATGGTTTGGTGCCATTAGCTTGCTTCAACACTGGGGGTGTTGTAAAGCACTTTTTAAGGGTTTCGAATGCGGTCTGCTGGGGAAATTCCCAATTCCAAGGAGATTTCTTTTTTGTGAGGTCACTGAGGGGCCATGAAATATCGGCAAAATTTTGTATGTATCTTCTGAACCAGGAACAAGTCTGTAGAAACGATTGTACCTGTTTAACATTCTGTGGAGGTGGCATGCTCTGGATAGAGGCAATTTTCTCAGGATCAACTTCTATTCCTTTCTGAGTTATCCAAAACCCCAAATATTTCACTTTGCAAGATGCAAAGCAGCATTTTCTCGCGGTTGGCTTGAAGTTTGAAGAGGATCAGTCTTTCAAAGACACACTGCAAATCTGAGAGGTGTTTCTCAAATGTCTCTGACAAAATGATAATGTCATTTAGGTAAGCGAGAGTAAAGATATCTTCCAGACCATTGCGGAAGCGGTCTATTAATCTTTGAAAAGTTGCCGGTGCATTTCTGAGTCCAAATGGCATCCTTTTGAAGCGGTATGTTCCAAGAGGGCAAACAAACGCTGTTTTGTCTTGATCATCTGGATGTACCTTTACTTGATGATAACCGGCTTTCAGATCAATTGCTGACATGAAAGGGGTCGGCTTTGCCTCATGTAGAAGATCGTCCATTCGTGGCAATGGATAAGAGTCTGGAACAATGATGGAATTCAGTTTCCTGTAGTCTATGCAAAGTCTCATGTTACCGTTGGCTTTTGGAATTAGAACCACTGGAGAGGCATATGGTGACTCGCACTCTTCAATAATTTCTTCAGCAAGGAGTCGATCAATTTCTTGTTTCAATGTTTCTTTTTTAGTTGGAGACATCCTATACGGTGGTACGGCGACTGGGAGATGACCACCAGTGTTGATTCGATGCTCGATGAAAAGAGTTGGTTCTCCCCCTGGTTGGAAACATTTCTCGTACCTTTTGAGCAGGGAATTGAATTTCGTCCGTTGTTCGCCCGAGAGATGGACTCATTTTCTCTAAGTTGACAGGGATGGGATGCAACAGGTACAACCAGGAGAGACTTAAAATCAGCCGGAGGTTCAATAAAGTTAAACGATTGGTGAAGAGCCTCTGAGAAATACCAAAGTCCTTTCTGAAGATCCAGGACGATACCTGCGGCTCTCAGAAAATCTGTACCCAGAAGAGTTCGGTTTCCCTTGGAATTCTTCAAGACTATCAGTTTCGTGGGGATAACTTTTCCTGCCACACCAATATCTACCGTCGTTGTGAGTATATCTGTTTTTTGTACATGCCCGTCGGCTAGGGCCATATAAACTGTACTATTTTCGAATCTTCGTCCATTATTCTTGAGGAAATGGTAAAGTTTTTCTCCTGCAACCGAATGTGTAGCTCCAGTGTCGGAACACACTGCTGCTTGGGAACCACAAATCGTAATTTCAATAATGCTTGATGGCTGGCTTTCCATTAAGATACTATAAAAGTTCATGTGATTAAGGGTTGGAGGTTGAGTGCGGTCTCCTTGAACCATAGGATTACATTTCGCCCATTTTGCCTTTACAACTCCTGGCTCTCCACAACCATAGCATGACAGAGGGGGTCTGTCTTTGTAGCTGAGATCCCGCCTACTTTGACTGGGAATCCATAGCAGACCCTGTCTATCATCTCTTTGTTCAAATCGGGTTGATTTATGATTTCTTTTTGGATAAATAGTTTTTGTTTCATGTGGTTTTGAGGCAAGCTTTAGGTTTACAGAGCGTAAGTTGTCATAACTGTCCAGTTTCTCCACTAGATCATTTGGAGTAACCCATTCACTCCATACATCAATAAAATGGTTCTTGACTTCGGGAAGAACTCGTTTCTGCATTTGATCCAAGATCATTAGATCTTTTAATTCTTCAATCTTCATTATGTTCATTTCTGCTAGCCATGCTTCAAAATAGCTACGCAGTTCAAAATGGAAGTCTTTCCATGTGCTTTCAGGTTTTTTCTTGTTAGTTGTAAAGAGCTGTCTCATCCTCTCAGTGCGTAATTTAAACCGTTGAAGTAACATGGATCTAATATGATCAAAAATATGTGTTTCCTGTTCTGGTTCTCTTGCGATGAGCTGTGCCACACTATTGGGTAGTAGCCCTAGAAGATGAGCAACCCAGTTCTGTTTACATATTTTTAGAATTTTCATTTGACGTTCGAATAGATTTAAGAATAGGGTCATGTCCCCATCCTGCGGGTCAAAGTCAGGAAGCAATTTCTTCAAGTTAAATGTAGCTTGTTGGTCTGCAGGCAAAATTTCAAGACCAGGAGTCTGCTCCAACTTCTGAGATTCCCTTGCAGACGGAGTTTCTCCAACTCGTAAGCTCTGTCCCGTACTATTTTTTCTTTTTCATCAGCGACACGTTCTCGTTCCTCGCGTTCTAACCTTTCAGTTATAATGTTTCCTAGGGTATCTTTCACAAAGTCTAAATCTTCTTTGTAAACCGATGTTTTCAATATTAATTCGCGTAATTCAATCACTTTGAGATCACCTTCCACCTCCTCACCAAGTTCTGTGGCAAGTTTTATTAAATCTTGTTTCCTGCCATTAGACATAAATGCCATATTGAACGTTTATCTTTACACAAATCAAATAAAAAGTTATTTTTCCTCTAAGCACAGTCAGTTGAAAAAAACGTTCAAATAAAAGTCAATGTTCTCCAAAAGTTCACTTTAAATTCAAAATACTAACAATAAAATTTGCAATTACGTTAAAAAAAAAATCTATATTAACATTTTACTGATACACAATTTCTAATTCACTTTTCAATATGCAAAAATATATTTTTTAAAAATTCACTATTAACATTTGTAAAACAAAATTATGTTTGAGATATACATTATGGAATTTCTCAAAATAATAATATATCAAATCATACTCATACAATCATCATATCTAAATCATATACTCAAATTTCAAAAGAATAAAAAACGTAAACATTATCATTAAAATAAAACAGAAAATACGATTTTCAGAATAATGCCAAGTAAAATTTAAGTTAAGAAGTATTCTTATTGAAAAAAAATAGGACACACATGGTATATTTCAAATACTATAACGCAATTAATAAACATATCAATAAATCAATTTCTTTTCTTGGAACTTTTCCTATTCCGAGCATAGAGCTGATATAAAGAAAAGAAAAAAAAAGAATACTTTCATCTACTTTCTTTTTTCCTAGAAAACTTCCGTTAATAAAAGGAATAAAACAAAATTGATTAATTGTCTATTCTTAAATATAATGCAGTATAAAACACAAAAAGAATAATAGATCACCGGATATGCCAAGTCAAAATTAAGCAAAGCAATAATTTTGTTTCGTCTCAAAACGAAAGGATTCAATAAAACAAAATTACGTTTTGATGGAGTTCAGAAATGAAGCACATAAATAAAGCTTTCATAGGTTTCAAAAAATCTCTCATTACAACATGAATACTCATAAAGTATTTGCAATAAACTCATCAAGAAAAGTGTTAACAGAATAAAAGTGATCCGAACATAAATACCTGGTTCTGTTACTTACAGAACGGTTTCTTAAAAAAAAAGTTATTTTACAAAGTTACATTCTAATTCTAAACATTTCAAACACTCTATATATTTTCCAAATTAGAATAAAACAAGTTATTTTATAACTTTTCTGCCATTTTCAGAAATAAAACGAAACTACTTATCTAATCTTTGGATCGGCTCCACCAAAACAAAAGTGGTGAATTTTCCGTGCTGTAAATTTGAAAACACATACACATTTCTTTTACGTTGGGCGCCAATGTGGTGGTATGTGGATTATTATGATCTGTGCAGGAAGCAACAGGACGAATGTTGTAGGAAACATTTCTTTAATAATCACATTCACACACTAAACAATTACAAACACAAAGACATTCACGCACGCGCTTCACAGTTCAGCGTCACATCTCCTTCTCATTACAATCGCAATGCATTATGGGATTACATATGGGATGGCTTAATCAGGTATCGCCATCTAGTATCCAAAATAGAAGATAAGTGTAATGCAACTGCTACAGTCTTTAATTCAGAACACAGTTTCTCAACAGAAAATTCAAATAAAATTTAGAGCTTCTTCCAGATTATTTGGTGTACCATATCCTGTATATCAAATAATGTGGCTTAGCAATCGACCATGGATATAACAGGAGTAACAATTTTTTTAACATATTTGCTATGAAAATAAATAAGCGCTATCAGATAACATTACAACCCCCCCCCCAAAAAAAAAAATCATTCTTGTTCTATTTGTATATATATTTCCTACTGTTTGTATATATCTTTTACTGTAGAATAGCTTAATGTAATCCTGGATAATAAATTTAAGAAAAAGATTAAAGATTAAAGAGACAATAATTCCATGATTTCCGAATAATAATGATGATCTCAAAATTCTTAAGTATTTTTATAGCTTGATTTCAGTTTGATTAATTTATTAAATTCATTCTAGAAGCATTTTCTTAAAATTCTTCATATATATTTACTTAAAATTCTATCCATTCTTTGATCGAAAGGAAAAAATATATTTCCATTAAAAGGTTAAAAAATAAAATTGTAAGATAGTTAACCTTATAGTTTGGTAGATGTTTTTTTTATAATTTTTTTCTAGTATTCTATGTGGTTCATTTAATTTTCTGGAAAACTAATCTATTACAGTATTTAATATTTTAATGTTAATAAAATTTTATTAACTATAGATTTTTTTTATAATTATAGAATTTTTTTACTATACAAATTTGTAATTGTTAATATATTTAATATTGATTAATTTGAAATGCAACATTAGGTTAAAGTTTTTATTTGATTCGGTGAAAATGTTATCAATATGTTACATTCTTCAACATGGAGGAGATGATATTAATAATATTCATAAGATTATTATTCTTGATATTCATAAGGAAGTTATAAGAAGAAATATTTTAGTTATAATATTAAGTATATTATAGCTCATTCACCCTAATTGAATCATTGGTTAAGAACATAGGTGGATTCATGCATAAAATTTGACTGCAGCTGTTCTATCTATTATCTGATTCTATAATGTTCGTTTTATAATATCTGATTCTTTGTCTATTGATGTATCCAATTAATAAAATTTTAAAATTTTATTTTCTAAAGTATAAAATATGACAATTCAAACAGAAACGTGATGTTATATTTTAATGCGGAGTAACTAACTACAAGTACACATATTATTTTTAAAATTGGAAATTTTGAATATTTTTAAAAATTTAAACGAAGAAAATTTGTTATAACATTTGTTATTTCCTTTCCACAATGGTGGATTTATCTATCATTATTATTAATTATTTTATATATTTTTCATTTATCATTCATTTATGTATGCTGTAAAAATATGAATCAGTCATGATTATGCAATTTGTGTAAACGCAATTTTTTTGTTTCCCAATTATTTATTTTATCCTTTACACTTTTTGTATAAAAAGAGTTGGTGTAAATGATAAAAGATAAATAAAGAAAAAAATCGTTTCTTTTTATTGCTTTGCTCATATATGTTGAAATTCCATTCCAATCATTTTTTTTAATTCATTAAACATTTCTGACTGATAAGCTTTTATAGCGTAATAAATCCTTATGCTTTTATAATTCTTTAAGGAGTGAATCAGCTTGTTGACGCCATCATATATTTAATTATTTGCACGAAGGGCTGCGGTATTTCGATGTTGCTGAAATTATTGATTTACACTAAAAAAGATTATTTCCTTTACCTCTCTGGCATTTTGGTATTCATAAAATTCCTAATATTGGTAGGAGTAATTAGTTCCTAGAAATTATTATGCTATAAAACCAAGAAAAATATGTGTTTAACATTATAAGTATAGCTAAGATATACAAATTATTTTATCACTGATAGTCAAGATACGTTATTGAAATTCGGTATTTCTAAAGTTTCAGATTATTGTTTTATTAACATTCTTATAAGCTTTTACTTTTTAGTCATTATACCAAAGATTTAAAGCTTTATGGATCACTACACATTTTTTTTTTAGTTTTCCAATACTTTTTTATACTGTAAATGCATTTAGAAAATGGATTTATATATTAAAATATCTCATTGACCTATATGGATGGATAAAATCTTGTTTGATAACATCTCACCTTATATATATACGTGTGTGTTTGTTAATTATTAAATATATATATATTTAAATTTTTTGAAGAAAAAGGATCTACATGAACCAATGAATATTTTTGAATTTGAAATATCCTTATCTTTAAAGAAAAAAATTAAAATTTCCATTAAACATTTCATATTTCTGGATACTGTAAAAAGTATCATATTCAATAAGAGATTCTTGATGCTACGGCACAGACGTTTAGCAAGACATTAGTTTAGCGATTTTCAACCTTTGGGGCGCGTCCCCCTAGGGGGGCAAGAGCACACTAGAGGGGGGCTTGAGAATATCCAAGAGAAAATATTATCTTAAAATATTGATTAACTGACTGAAAGGAAAGCACAAACACATATAGAAAACAAGATACATTTCAACATATTTAATAACTTATAAAGTAAAACAACTTACTAAATCAAAACTTACTTAATCAAAACATACTAAATTAAAAAAAAATTAATAATTATTAGTGACTTTCTTGGGCTTGTCTTGCAAAGCAAAGTTTTTCGAAGAAAGGCTTAATATAAGAAATAGCCACTCTCACTTCTTTTTCTATATTTTGTCTTCAAAGAAGTCACAGCAGAAAATCCAGTTTCACAAATGTTGGATGTTGAAAATGGAAATATAATGTGAAATGCCATTGTTTTTAGTGCAGAAAAATAATCCTTACTCCTGTCCAAAATTCAAATAGTGATTTATTACTAAATTGTCTTCTAGTTTCGTCACTTATCGTGAAGTCTATGAATGTTTCTTCCTCATCAATTCAGAGTCCTTCTGAAGTCTTATGAAATGGACCTCTAACCCACTCGTAACTTGCTTTCAGTTTGTGTTCAGTAAGAAAATACTTTTTAAAATTCTTTACCAGAATGGCTAAAAGATTTTCAATGGTTACAAAACAACTTTTACATGTTCTTCCTCAGCCTTGTAAGTTTTAGTACAATCATGCACATTTGCATTTTCTACAAAAAGTATTAACTTTATCATTCGTATACAACATAAAGTGCATAAAAAAAATTTCCGTACTCAGCCATGACTGTTAATAAAAGTTTTATTTTTGGCACAAACTATTTTGTTATGAAAATGAAAATTTTAAAATTGGTCTAACACAATGTAATTTATAATTTATGAATATTATAAAGGAAAAACTATGAAGAAAATTAAATACTTAATTGAAAGAATAAGAATTAAAGGCAAGTTGGTCAGCATGAAAAACCTTTTTCATGCTGACCAACTTACCTTTAATGATCGGCCTTTATCATTTCTCTCAAATGTTGTGGCATAATCCCCAACAGATTTTTCTGTTGTTTCTGGAGAAATACGACTCCAAATGTGTTGAATGACCCTTTTTAGTTCAACCTTGTTTTTTGTGTCATATTGTTTTTTTTTAGTTCACGACCGATTTCTTCCAATAAATGTCCTATAAGGATCAAATCAGTTGACTGGGGAGGGCTATGAAGCGGTTTTTTTAACATTATAGAGATATTACTCTTGATAAATTTTGGAGGTGTGCTTAAGATTGTTGTCCTGTTGAAAAATAAAGTCTATTCCAAGGGACAGTTTATCTGCATTGGTTAAAACGTTTTGTTTTAGTTAGTGAAGATGTATGTACTTATACATATTTCCATTTAAAAAAACATAAATATCCGACACAAGCAGCACTTATGCACCTCTATACTATATATCACCATGCTTCACAGTTCCGCATAAATTCTTAAGTAACATATGCTCTTTTGATTCCCTCCAGATCATAAGTCGATCATCTGACCCAAGGATATTAAATTTTGATTCATCACTAAAAAGGACCGATTCCCAAAAAGATAGAGGCTTGCTTATATGCTACTTTGTAATTTCGAGAAACTTTTTCTGTAGCAGAGACTTATAACAGGCTTCTTAGGGCCCCACATCCATTATAACCTTTTCTTTAAAATGACATTTCTGACAATTTAAGATGCAAATTAAATGTTGTAATTAACCGTTAAATCAGTTGCAAGTTGTGGTGCACTAAACCGAGGGATTATCTTGCGCCTTTCACATGATATTTCTTTTATGCAAGCGATTTAATTTTGGAGTTCTTCCGGATCGATCTCTATCCTCAAATGTTTACACATTACGGTATCTTTCAATAATATACTGTAGACTTTGGTTTGTAAGTCATTTCACTGATTTTGTTTCATGAATAATCTATTTTTTCGCAACCAAATCAGTAACTCTCGAATGAATTCCTGAATTTCCATTTTAAGACGATAAGCGAAACATTGGAATTAAACAACTGTTGTTATGTCATATTCTTCACTCTGATAAACCGTCAAACTTCGAATATTTACTGTGGATTAAGTGTAGAGCACGTCAAAAGGAATTTGCATATTGCTTACGGAAACTTTTTTTGCATGATACTTCGTCATTTAGCTTAAAAATTGCAAACGGACTTGCTGAGTTTTGTAAAAAAGATAAATTTATTATGAAATTCCCTTTTAAAGACTCATATTAACAGTATATAAGTAGATCATAAAGATAAAAAACAAAGATTATAAATTATTCTTATTCATTTTTATTTTATTTTTCCGTAAGGAAACAGTTTTTACCCACTGTATATATATTTGCTTCTTGGAGTTGAAGATTCAAGTTATTTAATTTCTCGAATAAGTCGACCAAGTACCTCAATTTAATCACAAATAAACCATCGCGAAGATTCTCGGCATCCGGTTGGTTTTCTTCTGCTAGGAAATAGGCGATTTCTCTTTATTCATAAACACGTTGCAAAAATTTCCCACGTGATGACCATCTTGCGTCGCAATAAAATAATAATGCTGAATGTATTGAAACCCATGTATTTACAAAGTGCGGAAAAGATTCCCGATTTTAGGGGTCTCATTTTTATATAATTTACTACGGTTACAACCGTAGTTAACACAGTATTCAAACCAGGACTCATTGCTTTCGAAGTCAAAGCTTCTCTGTGTTACGCAACTTCGAGAAAAGCTGGCACTGTACATCTTCGGCTATATCGCCAATTCGACGAGAAATAGTATCATTTGAAACAAGTATGGACTGCAATTGTGTTGAAAAATTTTCTCCAAACATAGTTACTACAATCTGAATTACTGCTGGCAAAATAAGCTCTTTACCAATGGTGTGAGGTTTTTTACATCTGGCTATGTTATATGAACTTTGTAAGATGCAATTAAAGCTTTTTTATTCACAAACAAAGTTTCTTTAAAAATGATTTTTGCTTTTTGTATGATTTTATTTTTCATTCGAAGAATTCTCTGGGTTTGTTGACGTACTCACTATGAAGCGTTTCCAAAGGTCGTTTAAGTTTATTAGGTTTCATGCTTTCTGCGGCCAACATTTTTGAGCAAATGATACAGAGGGGCCTTTCTTCTTCATTTACTTCATCACTGGTAAACCCATAATTAAAATATTCTGGAGAATATTTTCGTGATTTTATTTTCGGAACCACGCTCGTCTGTGTACTTGTTGATGCTTGATTATCGTTTAATGCTTGCTTACTTCCGCTTAAAAATTTATCCATGAGTCTGCATAAATCTACTGCCGTGAATATTTAATATGGTGAATTACAATTAACACGAAAACATATATAACATACACATTCACTATAGATTCGATAGCGATAAAAGGAGCGACTCGAATGAGACTGGCTGGAATTGAGACTTGCGTTATCGAACATTTTCCTTCTTCCTAGGAGAAAACATTTGCTTCGCGCATGCTCGAGGCGGCATAAGTCGTGTGGATTCCCTTCCACAAACATTGATTATTTTTTTCACTTTTGTTTAGTCATACTTCTGTTTTATTTCTTTTATTATTCGAAAAAATGTATTCCCTGTTTCTAAATCTAGCTCATCCCGTCTAGGTTAACTTTCATTAACGACTTTTTTTACTTTCATATTCTTTTAATGTTATCTCCCTGTTTGGCTTTCATTTCAAATATAATATTTAAATTTCCCCCGCTTTCATTCGTTTCATCTGTTTACTGCCGGCTTTTACACAAAGCAAGATGTGGTTTCTTGCCAACGTTGGATCGCTTTTACTCTTGTTTTGGCAGATAGTAAAATTAATTTCAAAACAGGATCCTAAATACTCAATATACTTTATTGTTGTATATATTTTATTGCAAGCCGGGGTCACGATGAAAATTATAATTGAAAAATGGGACTCAAATACTGAAAGGTTGAGAAACGTTGCCTTAGTTAATAGCTGCAATAAATTATCTTGTAGAACCATAATTATTGAGAATTCGCTCAAAAAACTAATTTTTAGAAAGAAAATTAAATAAAATATACAATAAAAACCCGCAAAGAAAATATTCAATTTTATTAAAACATTAGTTATAATATGACTCAAAAACTTTCACTTTTTAACGTTTTTTTCTAATTCAATTAAATATAAGAATTATCTACAATGATTAATAATAATAATAATGAGCTTCCTGAATATCAGGTACTTAAAGACAACGAAAAACAACACCATGAAAATCATAGTATTAGATTAGAATCCAGATTATTAATCAAATTTATTACTGATTTCAAATCGTCAATATGACTTTATTTTTCATTCCATATTTATAAATGAATTTAAGTGAATGTGTTCAGCCTATCCGTTTGTTAATTTTGAAAATTGAAGATACCTAAAAATTGGAATTTTAAAGATGATAATCGAAAATGAACTAGGTTATGTGATTCAGCATCTTTAAAAAAAAATCAATCAATAATTTCAAAATGGTGGGAAGTTCCCTCTTGTCATAATTACGTATATATTTAAAAATATTTTTAAATAAAATGCTGTCTTTTTGTATGTATTTTTTTAAAAATTTATTCGGCTATTATAACATGAAGAATGCAAAACTTTGCCAGAACCGATAATTTCAAAATAACAACATTTTTGATGAGCTGATTTCAAATCTAAAATATAGATCTATGAAGGAAAAATGTTTCATGGATTAGGAATTGAACAATGGTGGAAGATGAACTTGATTTTAAAAGTTATCTACTTTATAAGATATACTTTTAAAATTTTTTTTAGACTTATTCTTATTTTTAAGGCTTAAAATTTATTCTTCAGACAAATGACACATATATCAAATAAACAGAAACAGAAGAAAAATGTTACTGGCTGGTCAAGGCACTTATCAGTGCATCTAAATCCCACTTCAAATTCCTGGCAATGGATGTAACATCAAAAATGTAAGAAGGAATGCATTGTGTTCCCATGGATCGTAAACAGAGTAGTGGGTAGGGACAACCTTCTGTGTCATGGCTGACTTCAATATCGCTCACAAATGGTTTTGTTTGACACAGTTTTCCTAAAATTCATGTATTTCAAAAAAGTGCTTAAGAATCTCTTTCCCAACTTAACAATTGGCTATGCTAAGATATGACCAAGTATACGTTCTCTCATTCAGTCTATCCAGAGAGACAAGAAATGATAGTCCTTAAAATCTTTATTCTATCTCTAGCCACACATCAGAGTGTATTTAAGCAAAAGTCATATAGGGTATACCAGATGAACTGGGTAGACTAATTAAAATGATAGCAGAAAATGAAATACTCTAGCTGCTCTACTTTCAGTAATTTGTGCCAAAAAATATTTTATTAATGTGACAGAGCAAATGGCTTGTGTTTATGGAGATACAGGAATCCTCTTCACTGCATCATTTCTAAAAGCAGCATCAACCAATCAATTAGACTTGTAAATAGATTTTGTAATGTTCCTATTTATAATCTAATATTCGGGGTCAATATGAGCAGAACGTTCAAGTCCAAATTTTCAGAAAAAAAACATATTATCGCATTTAGATAAAAGAAAAATAGTTTTAATTGAATCAATTTAATATAAATAGAAATATATGACAAATGTCTAAATATATAGTATTTGTATCTAAAGTAACAATAATAAATTGAACGTTTTAGTAAATATCACACTTCAATTTTTATTCGGAAAAAATTATGCATCCTTTGGCCTTCAGGTATGTTTTCAAAATAATTTCTGCTTAAATATATTTTATTTATGGTCATTATTTTGTGGATGCAACCTTAATTGAGAATGTTTATTATTGAATTTTAAATTTTTAAAAAAATGGAAGCAGCTGTTAAGTATTTTGTGTTTTATATCTGTCACAAAATGTATTTTGATTTTTCATACATGGGGTGGTGTTTCTTTGCATACTTTTTACTTTTGATTTCCATACTGTATACTTCTTTTGGTCAATTGTCTTCAATTAATTTTCTACTGATACCAGAGAATAAATTTGTTAGAAGCAAAATTTCTAGAAGAACTGATATGTAATATAATTCCTGAGGGGCAATATCCTTTCTTTTTGAAAATGAGTATATAAAAGTTCATAAAGAGTTACCATAATTCTTTCATTGATGCTGTAAAGTATGATAATTTATTTATCATAATACATTATGTTTGCAAAAATGACGTTTTTGTATTTTTGGGGGAATGCAGATCACATTAATTGTATCACATGAAAGTTAAACATTCCTTTGTTCATCATTTGATTAAGAATCTCTGATTCATTTGTTCTCACAATATCAAGAAATTAATGCAGCATTTTAGAAGTAATTGACACAGTTTGAAATTGGTGAAGTCATTCAAATTACCAATATCAACTCTAAATTTATATAGCGGTATTTACAGTTCACATGACGAGCTTTTTTTACTGATTTGACGCAGTTTCTTTTTCAATCTAAATATGAAGAATTACTATCAAGTAAAGATAATATTTTAATTCTGGTTTCAGATTGTTTATTTGATACATATTGTTCATTAAATAGAAAAAAGATCGATTGTTTATCAGTTATAAGATTTTTAAATAAATTAAAAGGTGGTTAGATTTCCGCGCATTTTCTTCAAATTTCTTGAACGAAAGAAAGTTTATATCTCTGCTTCTCTCTTTATGAATTGATTTTTATCTTTATGTTTGAATAAAAACATATCTATATAATTCAATATTTTAAAAGGCTATTAAAAGAAAACAACATCAATATTTATTTGATCGATGTATTAATAAAATTTGGAAAAATATAGAAAATAAAGAAATTGATAAAAAAAATGTTTTCAAAAAACTGCATAATAAAATCACTACAAAGTAATGTATCATCTATAAAATAACTTCGTGCCACAATTTTACATGAGAAGCTCAAAAACCGTTCCGAATCAAATCGATTAAGACTGAACAGAAAATCAAGATTAATCGATTGGAAGCACCACGAGTCTCACATTCTTCATACGAGCAAACATGCCCACCTAAACAGCAAAATTGATTTCAGAGAATAGACAAGAATTTTACATCGAAAAGGAAGATCCAAGATACGCTCAAATAAAACCTGTCTTTTACATCAAATTTTTTTCTGCTTTTTTTCAATAATTAGATTTCTTCGTCTGATGGAATGCATTATTTTCAATAAAATTCCTAAAATTTGTCAGGCTATTTAAATATAGCTAAAAGATCCCCTCTTCTTAATATCGCACATCATCCTTTTCCTCTGGCAAAGGGATTATTAAATACAGACTGGCATCAAGACCTAAACTTACGTATTTACCTTTTTGTCAATTTGCCTCTTGACATGAGAGAAATTAAGAATAGTTCTCTTACATTCAAAGGGTTATAATACAAGATGAACTACAGTTTAGCCTCTTTAAGTAGAATCTCTCGTATAGAAATCGATTACAAATTCCTCTTTAAAAGCCCCTTGTGTTACATGTTTATTTCCGTTGGATTTAAACACTTGAAACTTTTTTACAACTTCTGATTACTCTTCACAGTTTTATCATGCATAATTACTTCCAATGTATCGTAATTCTAATCTTTTTTTATCATATTTTGGTATTTGTATATGTTTAAATGTTTTCATTTTCATCTTTTTTCCTTTCATACCTTTTTTTATTATTTCTTTTACTAATTATTTTATCTTTCGTTTTATAATTTAATCTACATTTTTTTCTTATTTTTTTCATTATGTACTGCTTTATTTACCAATTCTGCTTAACTTTATCAATATTAATCAATAAGTCCCTTTAACTTTATTATATACTAGCCGCCTTTGTCGACCAGCCGGTTCGCCAGTATTACCGCTGGTTACAATTTTCAATTAAATATTTCAAATAACTTGTCTCTTAATATCTTCTCAAACAAAACATTTTTAATCTTGAAATTTTGATAGTCATACCAAACGTATACTGTTGTTTAGATCGTTTCGTTCAATTTACTATATATATTTTCCTAATTTGTTGTCATTTCCGGTAAAACCAACTTTAATTTAAAGTGAAAATGCTGAAATTGCAATTAATGTAAAGATATTTTTTAATAAAACCAAGCTTTTTATTTTATTTATCATTTTTATTGTTATTTATTTATTTATTGTTATTTTTATTGAATACGAGTACTGTAAACAGAATCGCTCGGTATTTAAGTCTTATTGGAACTACAAAATATTTTTTATCATTTATGTAATATCTCAAAGAATAATTCAACAAAAATTTCTCAGATTCAGCATAAAATTCAGTTTTTAGTTCTGCTTTCAAAAGGATTGACATGAAATCAATAATAATATTTTGTTCCGACTTATAAATACATTTCAAAAATAATGAAGTCTAAATTTAATGCAGTAAGGTATCATATTCTGAGATATTCTGGACACACCAAATTTTAAATAAATGAATGAATGTTTCTATTTTCCACGATCAACAAAGACTATTTATGAAGTTTTCAATGTTAAAAATTTAGAAAAACTCAACATTTTCATAACCTTAGGCCAATTAATCTTGAGAAACCTTCGCGCTGATTGGCGTATTTTCTTTGAAACGATCGATGGAAAATTTAAAATTATCATTTTTTTATTGAATATTGATATTCAAATTTTCATAAATCAGTCAGTTTAAGTGAATGATTTAGTTGATTGGAAATTAACTCTTTTTTATTTAGAATATTAGTGTTTCAAGAGCGTTTTGTTAAAAGTGATTTCCACAGCAGAATTATTATGTAAAATCAAAACTTTGTTATTTATTAGAGCATTTATTGAATCAAGTTACATGAAATATAATCATTTTCCATTTAGAATATTTTAGCAGATCTGTGTCTGTCACTAAATGTTTACAAATTAGCTGTATGACCATGATTTGAATTTATATCCTGTTCATATTAAACAAAACTTGCATTATAATATAACTGATTTATTGGGTTAATAATATAGATAGTGTACAAGATCATAAAATAATTTTTCTTTAATTTATTTTTTAGAAAACATAATATTTCATATTTGTTTCATTACCTACAGACACGTCCTGAAAATTATATTTTTGCAGATTTCATTTCCAAAAAGATTTAATTTATTTTTAATTGGAGCTTTAATCAATGTGATGACAACACTTTGAAGAAAGCTAATTTTTTTACCATGAATGCGAAACGTGCTTAATTTTAATTTTTTATTTTTTATGAAAAAAATTATTGAAAAACATAATTAAAATATTTATTTAAAAATTCATTCAAAATAGAAATTTAATTTTTAGATTAAAACATTAGTATTATTTAAAAGATAAATCTTTGATCTTTAACTTCATGTAAAAATCTTTTTTGTGTTTTAATACTTTCGGAAGTGATAGCAGAAAAACGTCAAAATTTCGTTTAATTTTTAAATAAATAAAATTCTAGTTAAAAATTCGAAAAAATAATCTCCAAATGCACATTCCCGGCTTCCAAGGTATACACGTGCCAAAGTTTGTAGCTATAGGTGGAATGGTCTGGCCCGTAGAGCGCCAACATACACACACACACACACACACATTGAGCTTTATTATAAGTATAGATGACAATAAATTCCTTTGCAATAGAATAGATTATCTTATATTAGAACTAATGTAATACAATCATTCCTTATTTTATTTCTTCTAATTTCTTAAGAATTATTTTCTTTTTTTATTTACCATTTCTTTATTAACTTTGTCTGTAAAAAAAAAAAAAAAAAAAAAAAAAAAAAAAAAAAAAAAACTTAACGTTTTTTAAACTTCTTTTGAATTGACATTGATTATATGAGAACTAGAATAGAAAAATCCTGAGTTCCATTGCAGTTTATAACTATGGCTTGGGAAAGATTGAACTCTCCAACTATTAGAAATATTTCATAGTATTATAAATATTTATTCTTTATTTTCATTATTTCTTCTTTCATTATTCTGTATTGATCGTTCGTCATAATTTTGTAAATTCTGACATAATTTTTTTGAGTAATTTTGCGTACATCTAATTTCTTGTTAATCATCAGTCTTTATTTAAACCAAACAAGTTAATAGTATAAAATGACAGAAGATAGCTAACCAGCCTAATACACTTCTTACTGTTCAACCTTTTACACTTCTTAGGTGAAATATTTATGTAGTGGATTTCATTCCTAATGACAATTAGGAGATATCATCCTTTTAAGACATGTATATTGTCTCTTACTTAATGTCCGTGACATTGCTTAAGTAATTTTAAAGTTGTAATTGTATGGGAATGATTTCATGGAATAAAATATTTTGATTAATGAAATTTCAGTATATTATTTAAATATTTATTTGCATCTAATATTATAATTTAAGTAATTTTAAAAATCTTTGTCAATGAAAATACTTTTCCTTCTTTTCATAATTAAAATATTACGAGATCAGAGAAACAAATAATCTTGTAAACATTCGGATTGCTTCAAAACATAATGATAAAAGATGTTTTGAATTCTTATGGTATAGATGACATTGAACTGAACTGATAACTTCTGATGATGATGATTATTGAACTGAACTGATAATTTCTGATGATGATGATTATTGAACAGAACTGATAATTGCTGATGATGATTATTATTGAACTGAACTGATAATTGTTGTTTGTTATACTAACCACAACAATCTGAAGTTAATTTCTCACTAACTGGGAGATGTTGTTAGCAAAACAATATCAACCACAGTTTTCGCAGAAATCGATTGAAGCTAATTCACGAAGTACTGACTTTGGCTTCATTTTGAACAGTTCATTCAAAATAGAACTCTTGTCTGCTCAAAATATCTTCAGAAATCTACGTCCTTCCCATTATATTGTTACTCTTCATTATTATTCCTCAGTGTTAAACACAGGATAATGCAAAAGTTATGTACAAAGCTTAAACCCAATCTGTGTTCTCAAACATGGAGAGAACATTTAGAGTTTAGTTCAGCTAAAGCTTTATTTGGAATACATTCCCTTGAGATCGAAGATTAATTCTATTCTGATGAAGCATTTCGTAAATGAGAAGTTAAGGAATAAATTTTCAAAGGTTATGTTTAAAATTCCCCTTCTTAAGTTTATTTCAAACACTCTCATAGAAAATATTGATGGAATATTAAATATGGATTTTAGATATTTAGAAAATGATATGTTAAGGATACCTTTGTTCTAAATATTATTTAGTGAATCCTCGTAGTGATTAAGGAAATGAGTAGAATGTTGAATTGAAACTACATTTAAACGCAGATTTAGTTCTGCATAGTATAAAAGAGATTTGAAAAAATATCATTTTGTTTAGAATTTAGTTAGCGAATCCTTAATAAATAGAATTGGGGTATAAATTTACTTGCGTCGAATAAAATGGTTTTATAACTTCTATTTAAAAATCCATATTAATAATCCTGCTAAAATTTTAGGCAGAATATTATAGCAAGGCATATTAGAATTTAATATGATATGGCAATTGAAGAAAAGGAAATAGATAAGATCTATTTTGAAAGATTTTTGTTTTTGAAATGTATATTTTTCAAAGCCATTTACATCAGGTAGTTTTCCTTTAATATTAAAAGAATTTAAAAAAAATCCATTGAAACAAATAATCCATTTTCAATTTCTATCCATTTTATAACTATTGATCTTTTTCTAAAATATGCTATTTTTGGCTCTCCATTTATCGATAAATAAGATATATCTTGCTCAATTTTCCTATTTTATAATGCTTTAGTGAAGCATTAAAACAAAATTAATTCAATTTTTATATATACACTCGGTTTAAAAAAATGATAATAGATAAAAAATATATACATTTTCAAATTCTTTAATAATTTTCTCAAATTCGATTTATTAGTGATACCTGTATTGTATCTATACTTATAAATGAAGCTCAATGTGTGTGTGTGTGTTGGCGCTCTACAGGCCAGGTCATTTGACCTACAACTGCCAAATTTGGTACATGTATACCTTAGAGGTCGGGAGTGTGCACCTGGGGTCCCTTTTTTGAAATTTTAATTATTAATTAAAAACTAACTTTCCCGCCAAAAAATCTTCCATTTTCCACACCGCCAAATGAGTAAGGCTTCAGTTTTTTCTTCCCAACAGTAATGACGCTAGGGTTAACATTTTTCGGCCGATTATTTCAAACGGTTCTGTTTATTTCTTAATGTTTTATGCATTTAAAATTAAACATTGTTAATGAATCCATCTTTCAGATTCATTCTGAAGTACTTTTGAATTAAAATAAGACAGAATAAAGGAAATTAAACATTTCTAATCTGCATAGCGTTACCCCAACTGGCGTAGAAAAATTCAGACATTTGCGTTATCGTATCTGGCGTTGAAAATTCACGCATGCACATTGTGTTCTGATTGTTGACATGACAACCATTATCAACGGATGATTAAAATTATTTTTAGGTTAGTTGCATGCTTTTGTAATTAAATTGTATTT
>JAPMOR010003258.1:26732-40238 GCA_026543865.1 Argiope aurantia | reverse complement strand
TATTTATGTTAGTTATATATTTTTTGTATATGCTTATAGTTTTAAGTGCATCGTTTTTTAAGTAGTTTTTTTAACCTGTTTTCAATTATTTAAATTACTTTTAGGTTAGTTGCATGCTTTTGTAATTAAGTTGTATTATGTTAGTTATAAATATATTTTGTATATGCTTATAGTTTTAAGTACATCGTTTTTTAAGTAGTATTTTTAAACCTGTTTTCGACCGATTATTTTAAACGATTCATTTAAACGATTCATTTTATTTTCTTAGTGTTTGATGCATTTAAAATTAAACATTGTTAATTAATCGATCTGTTCATGATAAAGCTGAGAATATTTTGTTGACAAATTCTTGAGATATTACAGAAATTAAGATAGATATTCTCTAGTGCCCATAAAGTTTAAACACTCAGTGACTCTGTTATCAGTAATCATATTATAAAAAAAGGCTTTGTTTCAGTAAAAAATATTATTATATTAATTATTTCCACCTTAAGTTAAAGCATAAATTCTACGAGAGGTAACAGAAAATTAGAGAGATACATATTACGTTATCACTGAAGGCCTTTATAATATTATGAGTGAATTATATGACTATCAAAATTTGAAGTTTTAATACATTTTGATGAATAATCTATTAAAGTTGGAATTGCGTAAAATAATTAATTATTAAAATTTAAACGAACATTAAGATTGGCGAACCGGCTGGTCTCCAAAAGCGGCTAGTATTTAATATATTCAAAATCATTTTCTAGATCAGACAGAAATAAATGTTCGTTTTTCATTTCGGTTTTCTGTATAATATAATCTGTAAAAAGAGATCAAAAGATACATTGTATATTTTTCAAATTTCTTTAATTTAATAATTGCATAAATTTTATTTATTGATTGATTTTAATTAATTTTTAATTATTACAAAATAAATAAAGACATTTTATTTAATTATTGCATATAAAATAAATATTTAAATCCACTACTACTTGCAATCTGAATTAATTCATTTAAAATCAAACCTACCAACGAATCAAGTAAAGATTTAGTTAAAAATGTTAAGAAAATTATTAAATTGCTCATAAGGTATTAATATTCATAATATATGTTTATTTCTTAATTCCGTTCTATTATCATCTAAAACGAAAATGTATGATAAATCAAACAAATTGCAACAATTTCAGGGCTAGTTATACCTTAATAATTCTATAACGAGCATCCAGCAGTAATTCAATTTCAGATATTCAAGTTGGCTGTGTTACCAAATTCCTTCCTCACGTAAACCTTGTTATTTTCCCCTATACTCGAAATTAGATGAACAATTCATGCATTAAGTAACAAAAGTTTCATGTTGGCGAGGAAAATAAGTACGAAGTAACTGCTTATGTTTAGCGTAACCGAAGGTGAGGAATAATTGCATGATTTAAGCCTAATGCTTCCACACACACGCAGGGAACAAGTGTGTTTATTAAAATATTGATAATTTTATATTTTTTATATTTTATTTAAAAATGACAATGAATTTCATGAATAAAAACTGCGAAAATAATATACATTATTTCTGATAGAAACTTGCTCACATCCCTAATATTATTTTGTACCCACATTTAAAGCATCTCCAATTTAAAATAAGAATTTTTAATCCAATGAATAACTTACTAAGAGCAAATGCTATAATAGAGACTAAATTATAATTTTAAAATTCAGAATTATATGCACAAACATATATTTTTGACAGAAACCGTATCAGCAGATTTCAGTCTTTTTTTTAGAGTATACAACTGCCTTTATACTCTATTGTGAGAGCACCGTTATCTTTAGTAATTAATTTGTAATCACATTTTTTCTAATCACATTTCTGCTTTCTTTCCTTACTATCATTTCACATGTGCGATTAAGACATTTTTCCTTTGAAAAAGTAACACTAAGTTAACCAATGAATTGGAAAACATAGATCTTATATAGAATGGGCTTCAATGGGCCTTACTTTTTAGTTATAATTCCGTTTTTAAGATGATAATTTATACTTCGTTTAACCTGTATTCAAAATGTTATTATTATTTTTCTGTACGAGTGTCTTATCTTTACAGTATGAAACTGAAAACAACTGTATTTTCAATTTTCATTTTTTTTTTTTGCTTTGTTTTTATCTCATCACATTTATTCTTAAAAAGTAATTATAAGAAAATGAATATAAAAATTAAAACATAATAGAATTTTCCATAATAATTTCTGAGTATTTATGTGTATTTCAAAAAAAAATACTGCCTTTTTTTTCAGAAAATAAAAAATGAGTATTATTAAAGTTATTTTTTAATTATTAATCAGCATGAACTATGATTTTGTTGAATATATTCGTGATATTTTGTAATTGGGCATTGTGGTGTCTAAAAACCAAAAACATCATCCTTCTTATGGGACATAATTGGTTTATTGAAATAACTTGAATTTAGCTTGAACACGAAATGCAGATATAAAAGATCAAATGAAAATTATTGAAAAATCAATTGCTGTAAAATATAATTAATGCATCATTATAAAAAAAATATTAAAAATAAAAAAAATACATTTTTTGCAAAATTCTTACACTGTTTTCTTTGCAACTTCTTTACTTTTTATTAATAATCTTATTTCCTTAAAAAATACTGGTCTCCTATTGTTTCCGAGACCATGCGATGTATGTATTATTATTCTCTTAAAAGGTTTAGATTTGAAATAATCATATTCGATTGTTTTGCGATAACCAGTAAGGCTATACTATTAATAACAGACCTTCTAAAGTGTGTCCCCATTCTGTCTTCGACTATTCTGGGGATCAGTGTTTCTGCAAAGCCATAGGATTATCCCCTCATTTTTCTGAGTCGTCACGATTACAAAATGTAGTTGATTTTTCGAAAGCCTTAGCCTGACAAGATAATACTCATCATTTTGAAGCAATCGCTTGTTTCGGTTTATGATTTTTCGTTTCCCTGGGAACGCTTTCTAACCTTTCACAAGGCTTTATTGCGGGACTGTCAGTCATTTATCATCATCATTTTCCCATTAACTGCCCATAGCGCAATCTATGGACGGCTGTTGCAGGAATTAACGCGTCTGCTGTTGGATCAGAAGCTCTGGAGGAGTTTTGCTTCTTTTGTGACAAACAATTCTGCTCTTCGCCAGTTGCTAAGGATAGTAGGTCACGCTGGAGCGTTTTTAATTATGTTATGAAAACATTAAAGGAATTCCAAGTATGTGAATAAATGATTATAGATATTTGTACACAAAGTTTGATGATTAAATTTTGCATTTATCATACAGAGAATACTTAATAATATTCTACTTATGTATACTACTTAATAATATATAAATTTTGGAACGGATAATTCCGTTTTGTGGGTGAAAGATAAAATTCAAATGATATAACACATGTACATTAAGAGTGTTCAATATGCTATACAAGTTTCACTTCTAAATTGTATAAAATTGTAAACTAATCATTATATATTTGTTAATTTAAAAGAATTTAACTTTTAACTGACATGACAAGAATAAAATTGATTAATGCTACTACGTTTCTAAAATTGAAGTTCTAAAGGAATAACTTTGCAACGATCAAATAAATCAGCATTAAATAAATAATACAGTTTTTAGAAATTTTTATAAAAAAGTTCTTAATTTTCTTTCCTTATTCTAGAACAACATTTGTCCAATTTCAGAGTATTCTAACAAATTTGAAACCTAATTAATATTTATTAGTTTTTTACCTTTTCATTAATGTGATCACCCCAGTGCAGTTACCTCAAAATACTTTCTTTCAAAGAATAAAAGTATTCCCTATATTTCTCTAAAACAGCAATGACAGCCCGTGATTCCACAAGCACCACTTAGCTGATGACTACTAAATAAATGAATATTTATATATTTTTGAAAGTTATCAGAAAACTCATGGCTCCCAAAACTTTTCTAGTGAAACGACTACAAAGAATAATATAACGGCTATAACGAATGTGCCATGAGTGTTCAATCAATAACTCTATCCGAAAGGACGAAAAAAATTTTTAGTGATAATCAGGGGTCTCGGGCGCCCGTCAAAGTGCCTGAGTGAGTGCTTGGTACCTTTCATTATTGATGGAGTTAATAAGAAGAAATACAATACCATTTCTCTTTCCAGGAAAATTTTAGTTCAGCTTCCTCTGTATAATGAAATGCCCGAGTTTATGTTTAAAAGATTGGATGAATCCTACACTTCCTCCTCATAAAGCCTCGATGACAGCCCGTATTCATTAGGAATTGTTATGCAAAACAGGAATTCTTAGATAATAGTTACTAAGCAAATGTATGTTCGGTTATCATTTGGAGATGCTTTAATAAAACCTCCTGTACTTCAAATTCATGTAGGTAAGCATCTTGAACAAGCTAACAAGCGACATTGATATTCAATCAATCGCACTTAATGAAGATATGAATTTAATAGTTAAACCAGAGCGACTCGAGCGGATTGTGTAGCTTCAATGACCAGGTGTTTACGGCCTATTCGTATTGATAGAGTTAATCACACTGATATAATAATATCGATGAATTTTAATAAACTACATCATACATATGTTCTATCACAAAGAAAGAAAATATTATTTCAGCTTAATGATTGCAGATGTTGATTTTTCACTCTAATTGGTTTCCAATAATTGCAAAATGGAAAAAAATCAATTGAAACGAAAATTTAAAGAATAGAATCAATTGTTGCTGTTGAGGACTCTGTTTAAGTTTCCCACAGTTTCTTGAAATTCGGGGCGACAATTTATGATATATCTAATTGCCAATTTATGATATATCTAATTGATCTGAAAAAATTATTTCCAAAATCACTGCGTTAGATACGTTATTTTGTACTTGTGAGTAGTGAATTCTGACAAGAAATTTTCCCACCGAGAATGTACGATAAAGTAATGCTTCTGTAATATTTCTCATAAATGAACTAGGATTAAGAAAACAGTTCTCGTGTTTTGATTTGAATATTTCAAACATATATGAATATTTTTTTATTTGAATATGTGAAAGGACATATGAATTCATATGTCCTTTGGCGGTATCAATTTTGTGTGAAATAAAACCTGACGAAGCATTTTCAGCATTTATTACTGAAGGAATGGTTGTTCGATATTACCTGTTATTTCATTTATATAAATAATAGATAGACGGTTGTTCGTTAAAGACTCTACGTACAGTCGTCAACAAGAAAAAGAAAAAAGATGAAACACTTCTGAAACCTTGTTATTTACTATCGCATCTTCACAAAATTGGTATCGTTGGAAATGACTTAGAGTGTAAACTGATAGACAAACTGATTAACCGATTTAATTAACTATTATCTCGAAATGTTTCTGTTACGGAAATCGATATCTTTTAATAATTCGATTCAACAGGTCCTTTTATGTATGTGTATCAAATTTTGTTCCGAAATTCGCAGTAATTTGAGATATATTTAATTTTGTTAATTGTTAGTGTATTTTTTATTGTACATTATCATGCTACAATATCTCAAACTATAGGATCGAAAACTATATTTTTTCATAAACATAAATGCAAAAGAGAAAATTATTTCATAACTCTTTGAAAATCATTTTGTAGATATTTTAAAAACATTCTTTACCTAATCAAAGACATTTATGAATAAGTGTTCAACATTAAGCCAATGAGTATATAAATAATAACTGCTTTTTATATGTCTTAATTAATTTTCTTATTTTAGAGTTAATGAATTTACTGACTAGTAAGAATAGGTACGGATTTCCTTGGATTTCTATTTTATTTACTTACGAATAAAGAGTAAAAGTTAATTAAACATTCCAGCAATCAATCTATCCAGCAATCAAATTTTGTATCGTCTGCCTGTAAAGAAATATTTATTATGCATTTATTAAAAAAAACATTATGCAGAATTTATGTTGATTTAGAATTGTCTGATCTGAAAATAAAATTAATATTTAACTAACTGCGATAATACAATGTATACTACGTGTTTCATGAAAAATATATTAATACATACAAATTAGTTTAATTTACGGTCCCTCAAAAATTTTGAGTTCATATGTACTGTCGATTTTTTTTAAAATTATTATTTCGAAAACTAGTTGGAGTATGAGCACAATACTTTCGGATTCCAGCATTTTAGCATGTCTGCTTTACTTCATACAAAAATTTTACTATGTTACCATTTCCTTTTAACCCATATCCATCTTTAAAAATTCATAGAACATATTAAATTTGCTGTATTTATGCATTTATTTCATGACTTTTTGAAAAATTTTTAATTTTCTTCCGATGAGTGATATTTTTTTTTTTTTTGAGAAATGCATCAGAACTTTTTAGGAAATATAATAATGTTTTTCTGCGATATCTTCGAAAGTTCATGAGATCTAATTTAACATTGGAAGCAACATTCTTCAAAATCCCATAACTCTCGAAAATATTAATAAAGTTTCATAAAATTTCATTGAGAGGTAAATTTTATTAAGACAAATATATTCAGAAAAAAACTGATAATTGCAATGGAAAAATTTTGAAATAGAAATAATTAACTATGTTAATTAATTCCATTAATTAACTTGTCTATCTCAATAAACATGTCCGCTCGAGCCATTTCCAAGGACAAGATTCGATAGTAAATAGCAAAATTACAGAGTTGCTCCATTTTTTTTTTGTTGTTGTTAACGACTACACATGAGTAAATCCGATTTAAAAAAAATTTGAAATATTCCAAACACATTGATTTTTTTATAGGAGAAAGTCAAAATAAAACTCAGAAATAATCAAAACTTTAAATTAATGCATTTCTTAACAATTAATTTCTTGTATTTTCGAAAACTAATACTTTATTTCCGAACTGCTGATAGTTCAGACTGAAATGACAAACAAATGAAGACATGAACATAAATTGTTCCATACATAATTTACATTTTTATAATGTTTATTTTTTGTAAGCCAAAAAAGTCATGTTTCAACTTAGATTTCCTAAAAAGAAATGCCAGCACATGAAAGCTCTTACATTAGTTACTAGGACTTTCGGCAAATATCTCAATCTATCCACCAAGTAAGCCAGAATACTTTCTATCGCCATCTATTCGAAACCGTTCTATACATCTTGGATTTTCTTCTGGAAATTCATTGTTCCACAGTTCACATATTCTTTTGACAGACCCAGCGAAGGAAGAAGAAAAAGTAAGTGTTTTCTTTTTATAAGTAGATAAAATGTGTTGCTTAGATGTTTTGAGGTCAAACAAATATTTTTTTATCTGCATTCTCTCACTACTCTTTCTTCTTTTTTTCCTTTCTTTGAAACCTGTATTTTTTGGTTACTTTTTATTTTTCTAAAAGTAATCTGGCATTACAGGCAAGTTATATAACTTTTAAATATTTATTGAATATGAAATTTTGGGATAAATAATAATTTAGATTCATTGAGCATATTAAAAAAATCTGTTGGTTTGAAATACATATTTATTTCATGGAAATAATCCGTAGAAATAGTTTAAATAAATGCTTATAATCTATAAAATTTCTAATGCTGTAGCTGTAGAAAGATTTTTTCTTATTAATAATTATCGTTCCATTTTTCAGTGGTAATTTATTAATGATATTTCATAAAAGACAATAAGAATCAACAACTGAAAGCTATATATTTAAATATTTGTAGAGTTTAAAGAACTTTTGACATTTCAGTAATTATAATACAGTTTGGTTTCTCAATTCCATGCTCGATGTTCCAAGTATTCTGCTAAGCACGAGGTAACAGACAAAAGAAAATAGCATGAATTTGAATCAAAAAGGATTGTCGATAGTTTTATTCTACAGATAAAAATATGCGTTTGTTTGGCATACATATTTGTTTCAATAATATAATACGTAGAGATCAGGTGTTTTTAGTTTAATAAATGATTATTATCTGTCATATGTCTAATGCAATAACCGTAGAATAATTTTTTACATCGATAATAACGAAACTATTTTACTGTGGTAACATATTAATTAAATTTCATAAAAGTTAATTTAAGACCAGAAATTTATAAATTCTAAAGCAATGCATTTAAACATTCGAAGAACTTAAAGATATTTTGAAATTTCAAAAAAAAAAATGGTATTCTTTGGTTTATTGTTTCTATGCTCAAAATTCCATATATGCTGCTAAGCACGATGTAATAAAAAGGAGCAAATAGTATCAATTTGAATGAAAAAGGAACAGCAGATTAAATATTAGATTTAATAACAATAATACAAGTGATATAGTTTGTTTAAAAGTTATAAGATATTCGTAAATATACAAAATTGTAACTCAAATTGGTACAAAAAAATTAATATAAGTAGGAAAATTTTGCACATTTTCCCACTTCTTAGAATTTTCTTTGAAAATTGTTTTTTTACCATTTTCTAAAATAAAGTTGTGGAAACTGTGCCCTGTATTGAGAATTTAAATTAAAACATTTAACTAAAAACCGACAGATTATTTTGGCAATGATAATATTGGAGTAGATAGTGACGTTTACGAAAGTCTGTTCCTTAACCATATTTCCTGATTTCTTTCTCTTGTCTGTGCATAAAATCTGTATGGCTTAAAAGGAAACAAGTCAACCTTGCATCTTCTTGTGGATTTGACAAACAATATATTATAATAAAAGCTTGAAATACGTTTTATCGTTTTCAATTAATTGATTCTTTTGCGTTATAATCCTGCTGTCTTTTTTTAAAATAAAGATATTATTTTATGAAAACAGAAATCTCTGAAAAATAGATATTAATAAATTATAATTATAAAAAAATCTATTTGGCTTCATTCGTTTTCCTAAATAATGCAAATGAAGTATATGTGGGTTTAAAAAGTTAACATAAGCTCTAAATTTGATTAAGGAAATAAAAGGAATGTATATTACAAAATAATATGTTATTTTTAGCTTTTGATATTTCAACACATTTTGATGTATTTCACCGAATTAGATGCATCGAACTTTCATAGAGATGTAATTTCACATTTAGCGTAATATTTGAAGATTTATAGACCGTACATATTTTACTTTTATATAGCTTAGAATTTTATTAACATTAAAATAGAATTAGAATATAATTTATTTAAAATCAAGATTGCAGAAACATACAAAAGGAAACATACAAAAGTGTTAAATACAGAAAAAGTTAAAAAAACAACCTTCACTTTCGGACAAAATAGAATTTTTAAGGTAAGAAAAACAAATATTTTGGGAAAGAAGCTGCCATTTTAAAACGAATTAAAGAACTAATTTCATGACAGTCTATCAATTTCAATTCTTATGCGATACATATTTTATTAATCAATTGAATTTTCTTGAAAACCATTATATCCTATGGTATAATAAATTTATTTTTGATATAAGTGTTGCATCATGTTTGTGTATTATCATAATTTTATATATCGCCATTGCAACTCTTGGACTTTTGCAATTATGTGAATAAAAATATTTGCGAATTTAACAATTGAATGAATTGTTGTAAAAAATAATATGATTTATGATAATATTAATTCTACAATAGCTTGAATATGAAATATAAAATTGCTTGTAAACAACCATGAAATCAAAAATATTTATAAAAAAAATAATTTACATAATCGAATGCAGATTTTTCATAAATATTTATTTCTTATATTCTATATAATGAGTTAAATAAGTTCCTCAATTATCACAAAAATATTTTCCTACCAAAAATGTAGCATCTTGTTTTTAAAATAAATAAAATAGTGCATTCAGTATTAAAATAAACAACTTAAAAATACTATCTTATTTGGACATGCAAGTAAATCCAAACGGCACCCAAAGTAGAAAAATTCAATAGCAATATCGTTTCCTAGCAGGAAAGAAAAATATGATCTATCGTTTTTTTCTTCCCCAATTTTCTCATCTGAGAGTAACTAATCTCTTATCGGTCATAAAAGAATGATGTATGTAATGATAAGACGAAGGGGAGTTAGCGAACTTAATGAAACAAAAATGGTTTTTAGGATAGGAAAGATTGACTCTTAAAAAAACAAGCGATATCCTAACCGTCACACTTTCTACTTATGCTGCTAGTTACAGTAACGATATGTATAAATGGAGCTATGGCGCTTAGCACTAGTAATGTATTTTTTCTTAAACTTTGACTATTAGGAAGTTGAATTTGGACAGATAGAAATACTATTAATAGCTCTTTTTGTATTTCTTTGTTATTGGTTCCGGTTCATACTACTTAGATATCTAGATGGCATACATATGATAATCAGACTCTTTTGTTTCGAGTAAATGCGAATTGTGCAACCATGATGAAAAAAATCAAATATGAAAATAAGTTTCTAAGATAAATATGTACAAAACGCTTTCAGTTTTTTCGAACTAATTCTTAGATATTCTTTAAAGAAGAATATTTTTTCAACATAAAAATAACTTCATTTAGAATTTCAAATAATTTATTTTAAACTATCAATATATAATATTTTCATGAGAAATTTTTGAAATCCTAATTTGAAAAAAAATAATATATTTTACTAATGCTATAACTGAAGACAAAGCTACTAAATTTAGATTTAAATCCTAATTTTTGAAAACATTTTCCTTTTTTTTATGATGAAGTATTTTATTTAGCCTTTAACATTAGCATACATTTAGTTCAAAACAAAACATAATTAGCAACTGATCAAATTCAGCTGTTTGTGCACCAAAAATTTATACATACATACATACATACATACATATATATATATATATATATGTGTGTGTGTGTGTGTGTGTGTGTGTGTGTGTGTGTGTGTGTGTGTGTGTGTGTGTGTGTTGTCATTTCTCTTGTTGCCATTAATGTAGTCGTATGCACTTTGTAATTATTTTAAATTACTTAAATAAAACTTTATCTAACCATCCAATATTATTGAATTTTTTGACGGTGACAACATTTAAGAAATTGATACTTTTTGTATGAGAGAGAAATTGTTCAAGAAAATGGTAGTGAACTGTTATGGTTCTTTTATTTAAGTATTTGATCTTTTTAATACTTTTCCTTAAAAATTATATTGAATATTATATTTTTTAGATTTATTATTTAAAAAAATGAGGCAATGAATCTATTTAGTATGTGTATCTTTCTCCTCTATGCCCGATACGTACCGCTCGTCTAACTAGGAGCAATTGTTCGCAAATGGTATATTTTTTTGAAAATGTCTTGTCCTTAAATTAGGGAAAAAAGAATTGTGGAGACAGAAGTTTCTTTTGAAATATTTCTGTAAATTTCTCTTTTATGTAATATTTTATCAGATTTCAATAGGGAATAATTCATCAATAACATGGCAGATGATAAAGTGAACCCCGAATTTACTTATTACTTGTATACTAGGTCTATGTGTTCTACAAAAATTTGGAAGTTATGCTCTTGACATAAAGGAAGAATAAAAAGCCAAAACATGATATGGCTACGATTAGACATTTAGTTTTACATGATTCTGTCATTGTGAACCATTCATATTAAATTAATTATTTTACAATGACAGCCTCTGAGCTTTAATTTGTAGTATTTACTTTCACATTAATTCTTCCCGTGAGCGATAAATTATAAATTAATTTCAGATCACTTATACTTCAATATTGAATTGCATCTAATGTCTGCCTATTTTAAAATGTAATACATAGATCATATTAAATGTGTTCACTAGTTGTTGTTTTTTAATTGAGATCAACAGAACTAATCAAACAGTGTCATTCTACTTGAAAGTAAAGTGTAGTACGTTAGTGTAATTCATTTATAATTATTTAATTTATATTTAATGATTTTTTTATTAAAATAATCAGTACAAACTCGTTATCTTTCAAATTGTATCGTTACATTTGAAATTGAAAAAAGAACATCTCATGACGGCTAGAATATAAAACAGATCTCGGAGGAGGTCTCCTGCTAGATTAATATGCTACAAAATGAACGGATAAAGTAAGTAGAAAATCATATTTTTTGCGATAAATGTATTTATGAAGATTTTGGAATGCTTTGAAAATTTTATATAAATTATAATAATTATAGAGTCACTGAAATTGCTCTGATTTCATTTTATGGAGGTTTTTGCTGATAAATGATTTCTGTTTTAACGAATAAATAACTTACCGCATTCCCCGTATAATTTATAAAATATTTTTTTTTATTTCAATATGTCTTAACTATATCTCAATAATTTTAAAACAACCGTAAGAGATGCTTTCATCATTTCTAAAGACGTAAAATTATAGCAATTTCTATTAAAGAGACCAGAAATTAATTTGTACCTGAACAATGTCCTAAGTTGACATCCCACATAAGTATTTAATAATTACAATAAATTGCTAAATAGAAATTTGATGCGAAAATATAAATTAGTTCATAGTCATCAAAATATTAAATTCATAATCAATATCACATTTATAATGTCTAAGAAGCAGTTGAGAGCATATTGGACGAAATCATGGCTATTGATAGTACATCTCTACCTGACAATTTATTTCGCCTTTCCCTTTTACTAAAATTATCTATCAGAATAGAGAAATAATCCATTTCTAGGGAATCTAACTCAAATAACCTTCAGCCATACAAACCACAAATGTTCAGACTCTCAGTGTAAACGAAGATTCAGCGTGTACATCATTCAAACTTTCGGTGTTGTGATACGTTTAATATCTCAGAATAGTAATGAACAATGGTAGGGACTTTAATTAAACGAAGAGAATCTCAACTGAAGATGATACAATACAGTCTGAGCAGTACCTTTATGGAAAGGAGGTTCATATGTTTGCCTTAACCTGAGCTTAATTACAAGGAAGGTTATTTGTTACAGTCTCTCGACAGTTTTCTTTCTTTGGGTTCTGAATCAAACTGAAATCATTTCACAAAGACAGTATATATATATAATTCATATTCAGTTGTGCTCATTGTCTTCGAAACGTATGCATTGCATGCTGAGATATTAATGGAATATTATTAATTACTAACATTTTTTTTATCTTTTGATTGAATAGATATTTTATCTTTAACAGAGCAATGCTGGAAGACTAACAAAATGTAATTTGATTGTTAAATAATTAGAGGAAAATAAGATAATTAATCTTTAGGCGAAAATAAATATTAATATGATATGGCTGATTATAATAATCTATGCATTTTATTCAGCAAAGCAGAAATTCTTAAGAGAAACAAACATTTCCAGATTTCTTACAATTTTCAAAATTTATAAACTTGAAAATTTTCAGTCTTTTAAAATATGATATTTACAATAGATTCATATTAGTTAATAGATTGGTTATAAAGTTTTTGACATTTAGATTTTGAATATTGCAGGAAGATATAACATTATTTAATTTAGATACAGTATTTAAAAAAAGGGATGAAAAGGAAAGAAAACATCCAAAATGAGAATGTTTCCTAGCGAGGTCTTTTCCCCTGCTAAAAACGTCTTTAAAACATGGCAGAACATTTAGAAACAATATATATATATATATATATATATATATATATATATATATATAT
>JAPMOR010003258.1:0-19369 GCA_026543865.1 Argiope aurantia | reverse complement strand
TATATATATATATATATATATATATATATATATATATATATATGTGTGTGTGTATGTGTGTGTGTGTACTCTAATTGTTGCTGATTCCATTTTCTTCGTCAGTATATTATGAATGAAAATAATGCAAACAATTAGACGGTATAAACATAAATTATATTTAAAGTAATAAATAAAATATTATTTTTATTCGGTTTTATGCAGGTTTTCTCCAAAATCGTCCTTTAATTTCTTCTAACTAATATTCCTAAAAGCATACAATTAGTATCATTTTCTTGCTTTTGTAGTATACCATAAATTATATGAAATATTTGGCATTCATTTTAATCAGGGTTACCGAATTCCCTATTTTGTTGTTTTAATCTGTTTTTAAAAATTAATTTTAAATTTCAGATTCGCATGCGCGTGAGTATAAGATTTTCTATCCGTTCTTAAAACGATTTTTTGATGAAAGAATTTGCGGATGTTTTCGAAACATATGATTGATATACTTATTGTATTTATTCCTGATAAATAAAAATCTATTTTATGCAATATTTCCCTAAACAACAGTTTTCTGAAGAGGATTTTGATAAGATTAGTTTATTCAGTTCTGAGTTATCAAACCCTTTTATCGGAATAAAGAATATTCTGACTATTATTTCTGTGGAGAAACCGAGGATGAATTTGAATTGAAAACTTGTCTTTTGTAATTTATTCCACTCATGAAAATTTATTAATCAGAATATAATATTCAGCCTTTTCTAAAGAATTTCGAATTTAACTTGGTGTATTAGCCCTAAAATATGCATTTGGTCTACAGATTCATTTTGCGTTAATTTGTTTAATAATACAAAATGATAATGAGATGTTGGGTACAATGTGAATAATTTCAATGTTTGAAGAGATTTTCAGCAAAATACAATTCGCATCAATACATTCATGCAAAACTGTTTCTCATTCTATTGGCTTTGTATACTTAGAAACTTCAATTTGCTTCATGGAACGTTTTGGGCTTCATTGTTAAAATAAATTATTCCGTTTGTTAAATAGCTGAATTTAAGTTTGTAGCACAATTTAAATTGAAATATGCTTGAAAATTTCAAAACGCATTTTTGAATGATAATTATATAGAAATAAATGTTTTTCATGATTTGTTCAATTCTGACGCTGGGAAATATATATATTTTTTTCATAATCATAGGAGTGATTTCTCAAGGGAAGTTAAACGCGATTTGATTTTAAAATAATGTAATAACAATTTGTGCAACAAGCGTAGTAAAAAATAAATAGTCTGCTCGTATAGCTAATTTTTAAGTGTTGAAATATCTTATTGTTACAAATAATACAAAAACACTGAGGCAAAATATTGTTGATACTAATATAAATTTTATTTTTTTATTAATTCATTAGCTTCTGATCAGATATTTATCACAAACTAGTCTTCACTTTACTCTATATTAATATATTCTATAAAATCAGAGAAAATATTACATTTTTCATGGAATAAATAGAAATATTAAAAAAAATTGATTAATTAACGGTACAACAAGTTAAAAAATATATTCTAGAAATTAGTTTCTAAATTTCATGATAAGTCAGCCTCACATAAGAAATAATTTATGAAGTAGATCATTAAGCACGTATGATGACATATTAAATTATAGAAAATTATTTATTAGTGAATTGATTAATAAGAATTAGTGCAATGATAAAGGAAAGAAGAAACGCAAAGTAAAGTGCAAAACGCAGTTTTATTGAAATTACCTTTAAATATACAAGTTGCACGAAGAACGCATGCAAAGGGCATATTTTTTCAGACATAAATGAATTTCAATATTTATTTATTTATTGATGTGTATTTATATAGTGTTCAGGTTATTATTATTGTAGCATTCATGTGCTATAAAGGAGTAGAATGTATTATTAAAACGATTGGGATTTTATATTTTTGCAAATTTAATTTAATACAAATAAAATTTAATATGGCATGTATGGACGAATTTAACCAAATTTGGCGCACTTTTATTTTAGAACAATATAAAGAATACTGCCAAAGGAAGAATATGAAGAATAATATAAAGAATATAAAAAATACTGTCAAATATAAAAAAATACTGTCAAAATTTCAAAGCTTATTTAAATAATGAAATAATTCAAAATTAACCGAAATTTGGAAGCTTTCTTCCTGCATTAACGTCAGATCAAATTATTTTATAAAAATTATTTAAAAACCATGTTAAAATTCAAAATTTTTTTTTTATTTTTCAGAGTTATCAAATGAACTTTTCTGCATTATTCTTTAATTTTTATAAATTCTTTTAACATTTAATCAAAATGAGTTACAATAAGATTAATCAATATTTTTGAAACTTCTTTTCCATAATTTATTATTGGTTTAAAGTAGTTATTTAATAGTACCTAAAGACACTGAAAGCAATAAATGGCGTAAAATTTTCAAGCAAATAATTTTTATTACAAATGACCAAGGCCCAAAGGTAATCAATCAAGTTGAGTGATATATTAAAATGAGACTGTATAATATAATAACTTACATAAATTTAGTTTGTGCATTGAAATATTATATATGAAAGTGTTAAAATTCTGAGTAATTTAAGAAATATAAACTTGTATTCTATAAAATCTGCTTGCTCCTATTAACGTTTCTGGTCCCCTATTTCATTCCGCAAAGTGGTTTGTCAGCACGTTTGAAGTAGGTCTCAAAATTGTAATTGAAACTTTCTAGCATTTTGTAAAAGAACTTTTCAGTATATTACTTAAGAGATAACCCTTCCCTCTACAGAGGTATAAATCATTGCAAACTAATAATAACTAAAGCAGTTAAAGCAGTGAGGCACTAGAATTATATATGACGCTAAGTTTTGAAATTATGAAGTAGAAGAATGGTGAGACTTATTTAAAAAACACAATTAGCTCAGAAATACAATACTAACCTCAGTGCTGGTTTCACGCTATTGAAAAAGGAATTATCTTTCGTCGAATAAATGAATAAAAAAATACACTAGGTTTTTTTTTTTTTTTTTTTTTTTTTTTAGAATTGTAAATGGAATCATTTCAGCAAGATCAAAATCACCGTAGAATTACCCTTTTTTTGTATCACTGTACAGAGAAAATCTTCAGAATAACAGAATAAATGTTAGTATAAGCCATGTAAAGGAAATTTTATTTTTCTCAATCAAATACTATGAATTTCTTAGTAGCCTTAGAATTTGCACTTTTACAAATATTATTCATATCCCCCTCATCTTTCTATTTATTATAAACGAATATATTTTCATATCTATGTGCATAGTTGTTGAAATTCTGGAAGAGCTTGTATGCAACTTGCTTGGTAATTCGCGCCTCTGCTAATAATAAAGATGTTCGTGTATACGTGTGTGTGTATATAGAAGTTTCGCACTAGAGAAGCTAAACTCTTTGACCTTGAATGATCGAATCTGGAAACCTGGTGGAAAAGTAAAATTCACAGCATTTTTTTTTGAAATTTTAATTAGAATTTAAATTAACTGAAGATACTTTCGAAATATTATAGTATAAGAGGATTTTTATATAATTTTAAAATCTAAAATTTGATATTTTAATAATATTACATTAATTGTTATGCAAATTTTCTTATATCTCGAGATTTTTTCGAAAATATTTTTTTTTCTTAATTTTATACAAGTAATTAAATAGTTGGGCTAAAATTATTGTTCCAATATTGAGAAAAATGTACTTATTTTTAGGAATAATAAATTAAAAAAAATATGACGATATTTAAAAGTATGGCGATGTTCAAATCGGTGTTTTAGTTTTCAAAATAAAATTGTTTCTAAATATTTAATACTTTATTTATAATATATGAGTAAGAAATGAATAAAAAATTATTATTTCCAAAATGTTATAAAATATATGGGTAGATAAGTGATTTAAGATAATTTGCAAAAAACAGTTAAACCTCTATATAATAAACTACATAGCAGAAATACAAATTATGCTACATACAATAATTTCTGAATATAATTAAATAGTAAGTCATTAACACCAAGAAAACTTTAAAAAGTTGAGTACAAAACTATAATTTTATATGCATATTTCAAGCTTAAACAAAATATATAAAATGTGTTTGTATTTTTGATTTGAAGAAATTTAAATGATTTATAATACAAATTTTGAAAATTTTATAATAATTGGCTGTACTTAGAAAGAGCGGACAATCCATCTTATTTTCTGGGGATTTCCTAACCAAACACTGGTAATTCCGTGGTCTCAAACAACGGGACGATATGATGTTAACAAATATATCTAGAGTCAAAAGCAATTATTCCTTTTAAACTCCCGATAATCCTGGGGCTTACCTAATAATTGAAGATGTCAGAAGCAGAATTTGAATGCATAAATTCTGATTAAGAATGTGGATTCTATGTAAAGGACGTTGCTCTTAGTTTATGTCATATAAAAACAGTCAAGTAAAATAATTCCACAATAACGCCTGAATTATCACACGACAAAAGATACAAAGGAAAATAAGAATAATAAATTTACAAAAAAAGATATGTCCCATGCGAAATCTGGATACATTAAACTTATTGTAAACCGAAATTTATTTAATTGCATAAAGCATGCTTATCTCTCCTATTCATGTTTTGACAACTTCCTAATTTTATTTCCTCAAATTAAATAAACGGTACTTAATTTTATTAATTTGAATATCTTATTGTAAAATTTTCTAAATAATTGCTAAGTTTTCTAAATAATATCAGAGAAGGTCATAACACTTCGAATAGAATCATCAATTTACCTAAAATATCTACTTAAAGCAAATTCTGTTATTAGGAACTATAATATTTAGAAATATGAAACATATGAGAGATTATGAAATATTCGAGGATCGGACATTACGAGGGAATAATTACGAGGGACAGACCTACTAATTTTGAATCACGGGCAGATGACGAGGACAATATTTGAGCTGGCAAATCCCCTCTCAAATCCCATCCCAAATATCCTCCACGACGGTGGTAGGATATTTGGCTCCGACGGATTTAGCGTGCACCAGACCCGCTTACACGACGGTTCTTTGGTGGAATCCTGTCCCGAATCTGAAATTCTCCGGTTCCGAATTGAATATCCTCTAGGCCACCGCGGCTAGGCTAGGCCTAGGCCTCTAAGCCACCGCGGCTCACACATAATTAGGAGTTGGTTCACTAATGCTCATTTCAAATAGTGGCATTTCTCTGAGATTTAAAGAAATACTTAAATCACATACTTCAATTCAAAATTTGTTTTTGGATAGGTTTCTTTGAAATATATAGAAACCATGCTGAATATTGGAATTCTGAACCTAGTTAAATATTTAAGGCTTGAAAAGTACTTATTGTTATGGGACTGCTGGAATGTTCGCAAAAAGGTAAATACCTTTGTGGATTATGCTATTATGTTGCGTGAATAGCTTCAAATGTTCTATAATTGTAATCTTGTATGTGGATGATAATACAGTGATTCATTGCTATCATGTAAAATTATAGTAAAGTATCTAATTGTTTTGGACTACTGTTAATATGGTAATGTATTTGATTGTTTTACGACTTATTGTTAATATGTAAATTTAAAATGAATCAGTTGAATTTCAAATATATTTATTGCATTTGTAAATGTTTATGAAACTATGGATATGGTATTTGAGTGGGTATATTGTTAAACACACACAATATATTCGTTATTATTTTATGCTATCTTGAAACATGTTTCTCTTCAAATTGCTTTTCTGAGAACACCAATTTTAATAAAAATTGAATTAATTCTAGATGAAATAAAAGATTAAAATAGTAATCCAATATTTTATAGTTAAATTTTGGTAGTGTTAAAATAATATGTATAATAATCGAGACCTCGCTAGTGCACAAAAATTAAAATCCGGTACATTAGTAAATTCGTAAAATATCGATCACAAAATCCAATCTTTAGAAACAAGGAACAAATTCAAATTAAACTAAAGGTGAATAAAATGAATACTAATGAGTAACTGAAAAATATTGCAATCACACTGAATATTCTAGATTATATTTCTTAAATGCTCATGATTTATTCTCCTCTTGTTCTTCATTAAATTATTCTGATATACCGACAAGTTGCGATTTTTAATACTCTGAATTTATATGCAACACATATGTGCTTTGCTTTGAATTGTTTAACATTTCCAATTTATATGCAAATTGTTCCTACTGAAATGCGAAATAATTTACAATCGGAAAAAAAAGATTAAATGATCAACACCAAAAAAAATCAAAACAAAATGCAAAACGTCTTTATATGAAATTGGCTTTAAGCTTTTCCACCATAAATTAAAGGAATCGAAGTGACTTATTTTCAAAGGCAATTCAGCAACAATTACAAGAATATATTGAATATTTTTGTTTGTTTTATTTTAATCTCTCGTAAAAAAATTGGCCTCAGCTCAGATATTTTTTCTGGGAGACTTGAATTATTCTTTGTTGTTATTTGCCCATATTTGCTTCATTAATTTCGAATTATCTTCAATTGCAATTACTTGTTGCATTTGCAACATATACTTTCATGGTATTAAGTGGAAAGGGCTTATTATTTTTTTTTCTAAATATAAGTAGAAAAAATTTGCTATTTTGATGTTTTGGTTAATATATATATATATATTTGCAATGTAATATTATTTAATTTCAATGCGATTTTTAAAATTTTAAATTGACTGATTATTTTATTTAACCAGTTAAATGTTTTTCATAAGTATACTCGCCATGGAAAAAGTGAAACATTGTGCATTATAACGAGTTTATTCAACGACAAATACCCCACCATGGGGGCACTTTGTAATTGAAGATGGGTAGCTTCCGGCATGGTGGTTGGTTCCATCCTGGAGTTTACACAAATAGGTGGGGGGGGGGGTCTGACTCCGCCCCTACTTCCTTAAGGAAGTTTGCATCGTGGCCGGTGATTGTCCTTAAGACTCAACCATAGTTCCCGCTAATGTTGCTGTAGCGGCAGCCGATTATTCAATTTTTTATCCGTGTGCATTCGAAGCGGGTCGGATAATTAGTCATAGGACTTTTTCAATGACAATTATTATATTTATATAATAATTGTTTAATTATAGAATTTATAATTAATTATTTATTATATAATATATTTACGTTCATGACAATTTAGATATGTCTTTTTCCGAAGAGGTCGAAACAGTTAACTAGTTAAAATAGGAAAGAAAATCGTTTCTTTATTAATAGTTAAAATAGTTTCAAAAATATGATAAATAAATGAAATCAAAATAATTAAGTTTTTTTTAAAATTATTATCAGAACAGAAAGAAACAGTAATTTCTCTATAAATTAAAATTATGCTTTTATTTCACAATCTAACTTCAGCGAAGCTCCATGCAATTCTAAAAGTCTGCTCGTAAATGGACATAACCCCCCAAGTGATGAAATGAAATATCTGATAAATAATCTCAATAGTACTGCAATTCAGCTGAGGAAATTACGTAATGCAGCTCTCAGCAACATTATCCTTTATCAGAGAGAGTAAATGTGATCTTTATTTGATTCCAATTTCCATGATGTTCGTATCAGAACATGAAGTAATTCCTTATGGTTCATGAAAGAATGATATGTGTAATGATAAGATTAACTCTCGGGAATGTATGCTGTAATAAAACATTTAGTATAGATTGCTGGAAGTATTTTTCGAACACAGAAACTGTTTCTATTGCTAGTGGCATTTTTCTTTATTTTGATTAATCAAATGGTGTTTGTGAAGTTTCAGATTTTATTTCGAATGAGAGTAGATTGTGTGTCAATACATTAAGAGACTTAACTAATATAATAATTATAATTAAAATGAAATATAATCTTTATCCATAGGGTTAATTTGGTAACAATTTTCCTAATGTTTGATCGTATGAGAATTTGGTAAATATTGCATCCATGAAATTATTTGAATTTTGCAATCCTTTCCTTAAGCTAAATTCGGAATAAAGCCATTCTCATCTTTCTTTACTAATATCAATATACTACTAAACAAATAAAGATTCAGTTTTAGTATTTCTGGATAACTGGAAACATTTAACGAAGTATTTTCCATTTATCGAAACACTCTTAGTAAATACTTACTTCCCAGAAATGCCTTCATTCCATGCATATATATATATATTGCAATTTTAAATTGTTTGTTGAGCTGATAATTGATTTCAGAGAAATAAAAAAAAATATCAAAGGAAACAATGGATCCTTCATTTAGAAAATGTTCGAAATAAAATTAATAAAAATACATATATTATTTTTTTTGAAGAAAAACATTTATACAATCTAATTAAGTTTAATATTTTGTCTGCTTATCCCGGAAAATACCAAATTAATTTTTAAGTTGTAAATTATTTTGTTTTACTATATCTAAAATATAATGTCATCTTATTTTAAGATTTTTAAAATTTTATTTGTATTAATGTTATATTCAAATCTTAGTAAAATTAATATTTTTATAATAATTATAAGAATGATCTGATGATAAACTCAATTCTAGGTTGCTTCATCTGTGCTCCAAAAATGAACTTCCATTAATCAAATAAAAAGTGCTTAATAAGTAAATATGAATTTCGGCAAAAGATGTAGTTGTATAATGATATAAATTTTACATGGACTTTTATATTATATTTTTCGAAACATTTAAGAAATTGAAAACTCTCTGAAAGTCAAAATTCTAAATCCTTTCACTCCTTTATCATGGAATATTTTTATAAAATAGGAATTCCATGCAACGGTATTATTCATCTTTCAGCCATCAAAATTTTTAAAATCCTACATCACTTTTTAGTTTATAATTTCCATGAAATAGATGGTAATAAACTATCGAATCATTGATTTTGAACAAGATCTTCTCTGTAATAAATTATTCCTAATCTTTCATTTTATGAAAGAATGTTATCAGAATAGAACCGCCCTTTATTTTTTTATTAATCCTTCCTAAACAAAGTGTTGTGCATTTAAAACTGAGGAATTATAATAATCCTTAGTACATGAATGACTAGGGGATTTCAAAGAATATTGAACTAGATTGTGGCTCTGAAAGTGGCTAAACATTTTTCTTTTTCATACCCTATCTCTTTTATACAATCTACTTAAAATCGGGCTGTAATGTGTAGGAATTAATTTGTTATATCCTAATAGAAATATTTCAGTGTTCTGAAGATTAATTTATTTCGGATTGAAAAAGAAAGATTACATTGATTTATTCCTTCTTCGATAAAGGAAATATTTTATCACGGCAAAAATCGTCATTCGCTTCAATCTCCAATGACAAGATCTCATAATAAATGCAATACTATATATTGACCCTCATATTGCGTCAGTTGCTGATACATACACCATGACAACTTTATATACTGATGACGTAAATTTGAGAACTTTTATTGAAAATACGAAATACTTGCAAATACGAAACTGGGAAACCGAAATCCAATGTTTGTTAGGACCATGACTTATTTAGCATCTCTTAAAATGTACATTATCGCAAAATGAGGAAAGAAAATTATAAGGATATATTAAAACTTGAATAATAATATAAATAAACAAATGATGAATCGATATATATTTAACCGATTCGATATTAATTTAATATTATTTGGCACAGAAATCGCTCTTATTATTTTTAATCGAATGACGACAATGAAGTGTAAAAAAAATCACTATATGAAATTTCAGACTTATTCATTTATGTTCTTGCAGCTGCAATTCATTTAAGGTTTGTCTAATTAATGGAGCTTCCAAGTGTTATTAGAAATACTCCAAAAAAGGCTCGCTGAGTGAGTAAACACTGTATTCAATCAGAGGAAAAAATATGCAAAAGAAATAATGAAATAGACGTCACGTAGAAAGTTTAATTGAGTGTTAAAATAGTTTTTAACTATTCCAGACGAATAATCGTTAAGACTTTCCTTTGAACATTGATGTTCATGTCTTCCAAAACTTTGAATTCACAAAAATAAATTTTACATTATCTTAAATCTCAAAAGATTACCTTTATAATGATATCAATTTCATTTCTGTAAAAGTTTTATTTTTATTTTTAATAACAATCTTTAATGTAATTTAATGCGTGGTTTGTAGTAAAATTTGAAATGTTGTTGTTTTAATGACCCTTGTCATAGACAAGCCCGCTGACGAAGTCAGCAATTTGAAGCCGAGTGAGCGTCTCTTGTTTTAGTAGCGCTATCTAAGGTCAACAGTACGTCTCAGCGATTCACATGTTAAATTCTTTTTTACGGGGAAGACTTCATTCATGTATTTCATTCACTCATCCTCAATTTAGAAATGAATCAGAGAACAATCACATCTGAACCAGTAGAGCCATGACAGATTTATACGTACACCAGCCACCACATACATGGGAAGTCTTCGGCCGGCGATGTTCAAACTCGCAAGCAAAGGGATTAGAATTCAACGCTCTACCAACCAGGATATCACAGCCCATAAAAACTGAAATACTATAATTTATTTGAAACTAATCAATCAAAACTTCCAATGGCGTGTTTTAAACAATATTAAAATTATATGAAAAATTCTTTTTAGGGCATTAACTCCGAAATATTATGTTTATTAACGCTTTAAAGCGCAACATATATATTTTTAACTTTCATTATTGCAGTATATTGATTCAATTAAATTCCTTTTTTTATTCGTATTAAAAGAGAATTTGGTACTTTAAAAGGAATCATTTCATATTAATCTCTTAATATCCTTTTAATTGAATAATCTTTGAAAACAGGCTAGTAACGAAAGGTGGCTAGTTATAAGGGTGACTGAATATATCGTTTATCAGACAAATGCAATTATTTATGAAATTTCCGAACAATACTTATACAAAATGAATAGAAAAAAAATATTTTTCCTCTCATTCTCATCATAAACAAACCAATAAACCTCAAATTACTTACAATTTTTTTACTCAAAAAGGCTTTAAAACTATAGAAATTTTATGAATTACGTTGGTCCTAAAGCTGTAATTACACTGAGATCGTATGTGTAAATATTCTGTTTTACAGAAACTGAATAAAATAAGCTCAGATTGGTGAGAACGAAAAGTTTCAAAAACCATAATAGCGCAAACACTTATTAAATTTAATTACAGATTTCCTGAAACAGAAAATCGGGTAATTTAGTTCCGAGAATATTATTTTATGTCCAGAAATAAGTGAAAATTAAATTCTTAGATTACATTTGGTTAACAAGCATTATTTCACCTTGTTTGCCAACTAACTTAATAGAAATGCATAGCTTGTGAAGTTAAAATTTGATTTATATTTTTATTCATATGATCCATTTTATTTATTTCATATGATAAGTAATGTACGATTCAAGTTGATTTTACGCAAACCAATAAAAAATTATGAAGTTTGTTCAACACTTCAGTAAAAATTTATGTGATCTAAAAATTTCAGTTTATTTATTTTTTTTATGTGTGTGTGTACACCACATTTGTTCAAGAAGAAATTGTACTGTGAGGTTTGAAATGAATTAATAATAAATCAATGATTTGCTCTTAAAGAATTACTTTCTGTTATCGTGTCATTTATATATTTCGTTTTATTTCTAGCCCAGATGGCATGAAGAGCTTCATAATATTATGCAATATTAAATTATGTTATTCAACTAACCGCTTTTGGTGACCAGCTCGTCTGGTGAAATTAATGCTAAAATTTTGAATTATATATTTTATGTCGCTTCGTCTAATAAATGGTTCTACAGAAAAAAAATTATTTTCATCAACTTTGAAAATCGTAAAACTCATGTCAAAATTGAAGCCTTACGCTTCTCTGCTCATTGTATTATATACACCCCCCCCCCCTCCAATCACTTCAGCTCCTGTAAATATTGTATTATTGAATTGAAGTTAACATGAATAAATACGAAAACATTTTTTGGTGAAACAATTCGTTTCCTTAACGTATGAGTGCAAATAACAGAATTGTTAAGTATTAAAATCTTATGAACGTTGCAAAATATTTTTTTTTTCATTTCAGCGATATCTTAAAGAACTATTCGATAAAAATTCAATTTTTGGTTTTACTTTGAAAAAAAAATAATGATTTAATTAATAATATTTTATTTTGTTTCAGTAAATAAAAGTGCATTTGAAAAAATTTGACCGAGTAATTAAGTTTTGAATATCAGTATTTTATTGCATTCAACCAATTTATAATTTAGACTACTCAGCCTTGAAGAAACTCAATCCTCTGATTGAGGTATATTCTTTGAGATGGTCAGTGCACTGGTATAAGTTTTTATAAGTTAGTAATATTCAAATTATTAGAACTCGCTCGGAATTAGGTGCAATAGAGTCAATTTATTAAATTTATTGTACTAAACTTCACTTTTATTTAAAATATTAGCTTTCTCTAAAATATTTTACTAAACTTGACCCATAGCACCAAGAATTTAAAAAAAAGCTTTCCATGGAAAGATTTATCTACTCCAGTTGCATAAAATACTATTATTTGCTCCATTTAAACAATTTTTCCAATTATGTGTATATCAATGATAGGTGAATCAAGTGTTTAGGCCCGAAGTTTCGTCTCAAAGTTAAAGATAATAATAATGAAATGTTCAAAAAAACTAAAGAAAGCCTGACTACAGCAATTTTTAAAATTTGATCATTTTTGCGTATTGTTACCTATAGGTCTTTCTGTTTTTTTATTTATTATTTGTTAGTTTTCTTTAAATTATTCTACAAACGTTTGGCAGAATTCAATTTCAAAGCAAAGAAATGAAACATAGAAATTTTGTTTGCTGTAATTCTGGTATATTTTTGTGGTCCATAATTTGCAGACAATAAAGCAAAGTGGTTTTTCATTGGCTTTCACCTTTCATACCTCTTCATAAATTTATTTGATCATATCATTCATCATAGTGATATGCAATAATTTTAGTATCTATAAAATACAAAGTAATGACCTTTAAAAAGATCTGTAATTAAAAATAATGTAATATTGATAGTATTATTTTAGAAACATTCAATTTTAAAGTTAATGAATAATAAACAATATAAATTTATATTTTCGAAACGATAATTTTATTTTGTTTAATCACCAGTTATTTAAAATAAGTGCAGGCACATATGTCTTTAAAACCATATTCAAGAAAATAGCACAGTTGTTTAGATATTTTCAAAATATCTTCGTCTTCAACATTTATGGTTGATAGAATTTTCATTTTGTTCATATATCTCATATTCTAAATTTAAAAAAAAATCACTTTTCTTCTCAGAAATATCGTGTCTAATAATATATATCACGACTTTATATTAAGAACCCAAGAAAGACTGAATTATCTTTCCACAACAAGGATTATGGAGAAAAGTAGAAAGGAAATATCTTCGCTTTTTATGTGGTTGGTATTTCTGCTTCTTACAATATAATTTCTAATCTTGCTCTGCATTATTGGTCACAATGGAATGATCTGTGAGAATATTAGACATGTTTGCCAGCGAAAGAAAGAAATCAGGCTACAGCAGCTCCACTACTGTACTAGAAAAGATAAAAATACTATATTTTAAGCATCTGTAGTGCGTTCCTTTGCTCCAAGGAAATGGCTACATAAATGATGTGCCCTTATAACTATTGAAATGTTTTAAAATAATTTTAAAAGTATTGATTAGAATTATACCCAATAAGCTCAATAAAATCTGTGGTATCAAATTTGATAATAGTACAAGTATTTTGTACTTTTGTAAGTGGATTTACTGAATGTTGAACACATATTTTCGTTTACAATATTACAACATAGAGTGAATAGCTGAAGAAGAAAAATTCACGAAAAGAGACTTTCATTTTACAATTCTAATGTTAAAAACTCATCATTAGGAATAATGGTATGATAATTTAATATTTCAAACTTATGGGAAAATATAAAAAGAGTCTCTAAATCAATGTCATAAAGATAAGAAAAATCACATCTCAAGATTACGTACTATCTTATTATTCAGATTATAGTTTATTGCCTATAGTCAAGACATTTCATATTTAATACTCATCATTTCCTCTTTAGGGATGATCTTCATGCAATGCAAATCTGAAAAGTGTACAGGTTAAGATATAGAACAAAAATGTTTATTTATTATGTATTCTTTTCTTTCTATTCTGAGTACTGAGAAACTTTATAAAACAAATTAATATAAAATAAATATTATATTATTTACAATAATCACAAGATTTTTGAAGAATCCCAATGTATTCAAGAACTGAATCCAATTATTGAGATTATTTTCCCTAATAATACAAACATCCAGCATCATAACAAGAACTTTGCTAAGTAACAAGAGAAAAAAATTATAAAGGGCAAATCCGGTTTTATTTACTCCTTAGAGATAAAGAAGTAAACTTAGTTTCTTAAGTACAAATAAAAAATCTATGAAGATCAAAATAAATATCTCTTTTGAAGAATGTTCCCCAAAGATACAATAAATTCTCCATTTTGTTAAGATAAGTTTATCTTAAGTTCTAGAAAAGATTAGGGATCTTAAGATTTAATTCCCTAAACAACCTCCTCTGGGAATTGTGGAAGATAGCTGTATAACATAAGTGCCTTAATTACTTACGGTTGTGGAAAAGGCAGGGCAAGCATTACAAGATTAGAAAAGCTGGAATTCTTATTATATATAAAAGCAATTCTATAAACATTTGAATTGAATCTGCAAATTTGGAATCCTTTCAGATGTAATATTCATTTTATCAAATTTTTTCAACATAAATTTATATTAATATTTTGAAGATTAATCAATACATATAGTCTGTGTTAAACTGCCTCCAATATTTGAATATCCAATTTTTGTAATGGAGGTAATTTTAGGATTCATGCAGGTCTTAAAAATTCGCGCAAAAGAAAAATATATAATTGGTAACATTCTGGCCTGGTCACATAAAGCGATTACAACACTTAACAAAATAACAGGAAAATAAATCAGGTAGTCAAATTTACATTCCTTTTCAAAGCAACGCTAGTGTTATTTTGGGATGAGTCTAATAATTTTGAATCGCAATCAGATGACAAGGATTGCCAATGGGCTAGTATGTTTTCTCCATGCATTCGCACCAAACCAGTTAATTTGACCTTGTTGGATTCAGCGTGTATCAGATTCCCTTACACAGTGGGACTCAGGTGAAATTGGATCTTTAACTTGTTTTGAAATTAAGAATTTACTATGTGGTTACAGCAGCTAAAAAATATAATAAATGTTTATAAGTTAGTTGTATATTTTTAATTTATTTAACATTCACATTTACAAGTTGATTGAGTAAATAATAAGTTTCAGAACAGATAAAAAAGTCCTTTATGATGTAAGCATTTTCAAATTAAATGCAAGAAACTAATAGAACGATAAATTAAATATGCTATTAGATTTGATGCGTTAATTAGTTAAAAATCACCCTTTGCCGTTTATGTTTGCTTCTTATAGTGAAATAATGTAATTTATGGAAAAATAAAGAGCTCTATTATTCTCTGTTATTAATAATTATCTCATTTTAATATTTATTCTATTATAGATTAAGGTATCTCAATCTGATTTTTTGAAAAAAAGTTTGTAGTTTAGATGAGATGAATTCTTAACATGCATTGCTGCATTCATATCAGTATTATTTAGAAAAGCAAAGTGAAACCTTTGTATTTATAGTTTACATTTATATAAATGGATATGAAACATTACATCGTTTTTTTAAATACAATGCTTCAATTAAACTAAATTTTGCTTTTCTGCTGCCTTATTTGCTGACATAGTTTTGCTGTGAATATGCAATCATTTTTTAAAGGATTTCATATCTTAATTTTTAGACATTCAGATAAATAACTCTATTGATTACACCTTCGACTGCAATTGCCATAGAATACTCATTACTCGTAATTGGAATTTACAAAAAAATTTACTTTGATATTAAATAAAAAGAAAAATAAAACATTCAAACTGAAAAGTGTGTTTCGATGGAAAGGCTCGAGTTTCGCTTGAAAACTATATTTTCGAATGCATTAGCAAATGCGAAGAATAAGTTTCTTAAAGTGATGCCACTCAACAGAAAACTTGTCTATAGACTGATTTTCGAACATGAGTTTTAAAAAAAATGAAGAAGAAAAAAAAATGAAATTTTTGTTTACTTATATCAGCAGTTATTATAAAATTCCAAGGACTTTCAAGGATATTTTATTTTCCATGTGTTCGCTGTTGCTAATCATAATGTTTTTAAGTTTACAAGATGTGCTTTGTTTCTTAAACTGTTTTACTGAAACGGTAAATCGACAGTAACTTCGTATGAAAATATCCGACTTTTAAGGGGGTTCGAAAAAATACGTTGACTGTTTAAAAAAATCGATTAAAGGTGGAAAAATTCGAAGAATTGGTTCCTTTAATGTTTGTTCTCGAAGAGGAAGAAAATCTGTTTCCTCAGACGCAAAATAGGAGGTTATGCTTTTGAAGAAGATAAAGTTCCAAACATGCAGACTAATACCAATGTCTGTCATGTGGCAGAATTGGATATACCATATTCACCTGTCTAGAAGTTCATGCGGAGTATCTTCCGGTATTATTCGAAAAAGCGTCAACTTCACCATTGTTTGTTTTCATATAATTTCGAAATTAGACATTGCTTCTGACTTGCTTTTGCTCGCTAAACGGACTTAAATTATCATCTAAATTGACGAAGTGCCTTTTCATTTGGACAATTCCTGAATACTCACAATTGCCGAATTTTGGAGCCAGTAAATCAGTGCTACTCACGTGTCACTCTTACTCACTCACTTACTACTTCCTAAAGAAACGATGGAGTGCGAATTTATTGTATCAATTATTCTTGAACCATATCTTTTACAGGTATTAGATGTTATTGATTCAGTAACAAGCTTTATCATCGGGAAGTGATATGCATTATTGTAACAAAATAAGATTGTTCCAGAATACTAGCTCTTTCGTGCCCTTTACACACGATTTTTAAACAAGATAAAAAAATTTCACACATTAGTCGTTTAGAGATGCTTTCAAAAAATTACTTCACAAAAGAATGTGTCAGCAATAGCCACTTTTGAGATCTGTGTGCTCCCAGATTCTCAAATACAATTAAAATGATTTTTGACTTTGGGGCAATTGAAATATTTAGTAAGTGGCGACAAACCAAAAATTTTACATAATTTTGAAGGAATAATTTCACAACATGTTCTTAGCATTTCTCAAAATGCACTGAGGTCAAATGTGGTAAATGCTATATTACAATTCCAGATGATGACTACAAAAGATGCATCATATTGACCAAATTTTTATTTGTAAAAAATTTATAAAAAAATACCATATATATGCTAAATATGCCAACCATTATAAACGAATTTGGCAGCGAAATTTCGAATTAATCTTTAAAAACATTGCAATAAATTCTCATCACTTCATTTTCTTCGCAAAATTTCATCGTTTCTGAACTCTGGTTTCGCCTGCGAATAACTTTAAAATAATCCTCGTTATATTATAAAATCTCTATCATTGCAAAATTTTCGTTGTAGACAGATTCAGTTAAAAAGTTATTATCGCTGTACTCGGGTCAAAATAATTGAGTAATTTCTCCATAACCAAGAAAAACAATATTATAAATAGGTTTCTCCTTATATACAGCAATATTTAAAGCAAACTTCACTGTAAATTCAATTCTTACAAAAATATCAAAATAGCAATAAAAAGTCATATAAAATAAATGAAAAGTAATTGAAAATTAGTTTTATTGTCTTTATTATATGGATCGTGCAATCTTGGATATTTTTACTTCTGGTTAATTTACAGCATGTTTGTAATTTAATGAAAATATCAGAGTATTGACATCGTAATTAGAATAAAATGTCCTAAATTCGAAGAACTGGCAATGAAAAGGTTTTTTCATTCAGGTCATTATAAAAAAAATGAGAAAAATTTTATTTTAAACACAAGTAAAATCTCTCTAATTGTAAAAATAAAAGTTCATACGATGATACTATAATCTTTATTGTAAGCGTTTTCTGTTCATGAATATAAAGAAATATCTCCGTTAAAAATTAATTTATGCACTTTTGTGTAAGTCTATATTTTCAGTTAAGTAAAGAAAGTAATTCTGAGTTATTAAGTAAAAAAAAGTATGTTTGAAATCTGTAAACAAAATCAGCTTAAGCAAACTTCGTATTGTTTAACGGTTATTAAAACAGGACACTTAAGCAGTTTTACCAAGCCAAAAGAAAGTCGGACAGCTTTTGAAAGTTTTAAATATCTTTGGAATTATGTTTATTTTTATCGACTTCATAAAATAAAATTTTGAAAGAAGCAAAAGAGAGGAAAAAAATCAAAACATATTCTCCATGGTTTTCTTCAGGTTAAAATTTCTCATGGATGGTAATTATAAAACTACATAGTGTTAAAAAAGTAAAATTGGAAAAAGATAAAATATTCATGTGGAGATATATTAATTTATTTACATAAATCAATCGCCACTCTTGCAATAAGTCAAATGGGTCAAAATTTAAATTATTCTAAAAAGTTTATAAAAAATCTATTATATATTCTTTATAAACTTTCCGCATTCTTTAGAATTCTCTTAATTTCTGTTTTAGTACAAATATGCCACATATATTTTATATAGGTTGAATTGACAGTGTATAATATAACAATAATATAATTTAATTGAGCTAAATAAAAATTAAAGTCAGAGCGTCCATGAAATTCTATTAGAGACCAGTTAAATAGCTTATAATAAATAAATAATATAAAAAAATAAAGATGTCTAATATTATGTAATGGATGTCAGAATTAAATTAAAACCTGAGTCTAAATTAAACTAATTTGAATTTGATCTTTGAGCAAATAGAGAATTAAAATGCATTTAAAATTAAAGTAAAATTATTTAAAGATATGTAAAAATAATTTTACTTAGATGAAAATAGTAAATCCCATCTGAATATTTGTAATATTTGTGCAATTAAAAAAGATATATGATATTTCTATCAGAAGCACACATTATAAAAATATATTTCCATATACAAGTTTTTTTTATGTATAAACAAAATGTTAAGTGTTATCTTTAGGAAAAGGATTCCTTCCAGTTAGTGTTTATTCTTGTTTTCATTACCATTCATCAGGTAGAGACGAAAAGAAAACTCCAGTTCTGTGCCAAAGCATTCGTACCAGTTGAGTCCCAAGAGGATGATTCTTTACTAAGTAGGAAAGAAATGTTTTCTTTCAATCAAGTCTTAGTGGTCATGGTGAGTCCATGGTCATAGAAAAGAAGTATTTTAACACACTTAACTCGATAAGTATTAAATGTTTCTAATTTTGTCATATACCTTTTAAATTTCTTTCTTTGTTGAATGTTAATATATAT
>JAPMOR010003232.1:15562-32329 GCA_026543865.1 Argiope aurantia | reverse complement strand
TCGTTTTCGAGACTCGAACTGAAGACCTACAAAAAGCACTCAAACACACTGTCGACCTAACCACCAAGACAAGTATAGCAGCAGCGGTTGAGATTTCTAAGATTCATAATAGGACTACCCAATTAAAGTTTTAAACACGGTGGGAAACTGGTTTATTAGTACAATGCTAAGAATAGGAATGGATTCTGCTCTTCAAGTTTCTAAGCTTCAACACAAAACTTTCTAAACATAGATATATATATGAGGAAGGACCAGAAAAATGCTAAAACAAAACAGCAAGCTGTATACCAGGATGTCCGTTAACTTTACCACTCCACACAAATGATCGCATGAGATTGCAGTGTTATTTTATATTATTCAAAGTTATCGAATCTTTTATATATTATTACTTGAATTTGGAATTAATCAGCGAAATAAGATGTTCGGCTGTATTTATAACAGAAATTCATGAATGGAAAATTCTTTAATTACTAATATTTAAAAACACAGCATTGATTTTAATTAACTTTTTTTATTTTTCTTCGGTGTTATTCAATGATTCGACACCAGTATCGGTTGTAGTTCAGCTCATTAGATGAATATACACCCGACCGCCTAATAGCTTGGATAAAGAAAATGATAAGAAGAGAATACATTGAAACTCTTTTTAAAAGATAAATTAAATAATGAGCTTTTGGAATTACCAATGAAACACACACAGATATCTTTCGCCATCGATATATCTAATACTTGCGAACATTTTTTTCTGGAATTTTTCGAAGATAAATAATCCAAAAAATAGCTAATTCAGTCCCCATAAAAAAAGGCACATGCAACGTAATTCCATTAAAGTTCTATTTACCCCATAAATAATCTGACTATTATTTTAAATTAATAATTATATCTTAAAAGTTGAAATCTAATAATTATACCAAATTTCATGACGTTAGAGCTTTATTGCGCTCGTCCAAACTAGTTCAACTTTCTTTAAACTTACAAATTAAAGTAATTATTCCAAATTATGATGTGGAAGTGCTCGTGACCCCTTTGTCACACCGCGGTACTCCGAAACATCACGACGTTGTCGTTGTCATATATAATCGTCCATCCCAGTTTGCAAAGCTGGGGGAAGTTAAAAATATTTTCCACCCTTTTGGTCGGCATCATTATCGGGTACGTTATCTCACTTTCTGTATTGCCATCTAGTAATTACTCTTTTAATATTTAAATTAACTGATTTATCGGTGTGTGAATAAATTTAAGCATGAATAAGAATTAGGAATGGGATCATAAACTTCATATTTTATTTACATTTTTTTTTTTTACGTTGGACTGTAAAAAGTGTTAATGAGTTGAGGAATTTTATATTTATGTTGATTTATAATATTCTAAGTTCAGTTGGAGGTTATTGATAATTATTTCTTTTAACATTGTATTTTGTGTGTTTGTGTGTGTATTTGTTTGTCACTATTTATTTCAAGCAGTTTTTAACAGTTGATTTTGATATGAAGGTTCATAGATATTATGGATAGAGAAAAATCCACAGAATAGAGATACATTTTTAAATGTAACTGCAATTTTAAATGCAAGATCTCTGCCAGTTCGTCATTTTACACTTTTGAAATGGTATTTAATAACAAAAATGAAAAATGTTTCCTTCAAGCATTAAATTATATTTTATCTTCAATTCATGGTCTATCTGGTTATAACATATTGTTACAAACCTGCAATTCGGCTTCCCAGCAAAGTTTGTTCCATCGTCGGAAAGAAAGTTTTACAGTCATCTCTATGGAACAGAGTCCAGGTGGCGCGTCGGGAGTACCAGAGCCTGGCGACAAACTTGGCGACCATTTGGCGACCAATTTGGCGACTTTGGTGCCAAAATAGATTATACCCGAAACTTCGAGAATTTTCCCGATCCGTCCAGTAGGAACCGAGATACGCCTCGAACGTTCCTGATTGGTTGAGAGGCTTCTAGCCCCGCCTCCTGTGACCTATAAGAGGGTCCACAGCTGCCAAAGCAGGAGGCCAGTAGTCAGAGTGGACGGAGTGTTCGAAGAAGAGTAGTGAGAGACGATGGAGTAGTCCGAGGACGGAGCGGAAAAGCCAGTGGTCCGAGTTCGAGAGCAGCGGAGTCGAGTCGACGAAGTCAGTAATCCGAGTCGGAGAAGTAGAAGACGAAGTAGTCGGAAGCGACTGAGTCAAGCTAGTGCTGAACTGAGCTGTGCGCTACTGTCTGCAGTAGATTCTGGTTGTATGCTGCTGTTGTATGCTACACGTCTCGGGTGAAGATAATCGTCTTCTGTGCTGTATATAGTTGTCGCTTTTGTGCTGTCCTGTGTGTCTTCGTGTAAATAAACGTCGTTGTTTTTATTCTACTTCTGCCTACTGATTGAGCGTTCTCCACACCATATCACTACCACTATCCAAACGAACCCCGGTAAAGAGAAATTTCGTAACAATATGTTTTATTTATTAAAACTATTTAAGCTACTGTCAGATTTTTCTATTGCTGTTAACTGTATAGTGAAATTCACGATAAATTATGAAGAAAAATCCATTGAAATAGGATTATGATATTATTAAATTCAAAATGTCATAATAGAATTTGAAAAAAAAGAAACCAGGGAACCTAAAATGTTGCACCACCGCAGCGAGCCTATTTATTGTTGAAAAAAGTCGCAAGTAAATGCTTTAGTACTTTTATTATTTCCTCTTCTGGAAAATAGCATTTCAAATGTATACAGTTTGAATTCGAGTGGACAAATTAATTTAGAAAGCAGAAGTGACTTCATTACACATGAAATTTCAATTAAACAGTATAAAATACATTTTTTTTCAAATACAAGCTGCAATAAAACTAAAAGTAAGTTTTTCAATAAAATTGAATAAAATGAATTTTTCAAGCCCAGTCTACAACAATACTGTAAGTACATTTTTCTGGTATATCTATACTTATATCTATACTTTTAATGTACCTGTATCTGCTTGAGTAACCCCTCCCCCCTTCTTTCCCTTCATGCAAAGAAATCACCAATATAGTGTTCATTTCAGTATTCCGAGACGACCACTTGCCGACGATTATTCAAAACCTTAAATTGCTAGTTTAAAATTCTACTTAAGAAATCATTAGGTGATGAGCTGTAAATTAATATTTGAAATTAGCTCATTTAGCCTTGAAAACTAACAGAATTTATATCCTAATAACCTATAATATTAACCATAAACTTACACTAACATTTAGACCTATTATCTATATCTATACTTATAATAAAGCTCAATGTGTGTGTGTGTGTATTGGCGCTCTACAGGTCAGACCATTCAACCTACAGCTACCAAATTTGGCACGTCTATACCTTAGAGGTCGGGAATGTGCACCTGGGGTTTCTTTTTTTTTTAATTTTTAATTAGAATTTTAATTATTAATTAAAAATTAACTTTCCCGCCAAAAAATCTTCTTCATTTTCCCCACCGCTAAATGAGTAAGGCTTCAGTTTTTTTTTCCCAACAGTAATGATGCTAGGATTAACATTTTTTCGACCGATTATTTCAAACGATTCTGTTTATTTTCTTAATGTTTGATGCGTTTAAAATTAAACATTGTTAATTAATCAATCTTTCAGATTCATTCTGAAGTACTTTTGAATTAAAATAAAACAGAATAAAGGAAATTAAAAATGTCTAATCTGCGTAGCGTTACCCCAACTGGCGTAGAATAATTCATACATTTGCGTTACCGTAACTGGCGTTGAAAATTCACGCATGCGCATTGTGTTCTGATTGTTCAGAACGGATGCGGATTTTATTTAAATTATTTTTAGGTTAGTTGTATGCTTTTGTAATTAAATTGTATTTATGTTAGTTATATATTTTTTGTATATGCTTATAATTTTAAGTAAATAGTTTTTAAGTAGTTTTTTTAACCTGTTTTCAACTATTTTAAATGATTCGTTTTATTTTCTTAGTGCTTGATGCATTTAAAATTAAACATTATTAATTAATCGATCTGCTCATGATGAGCTGAAAAAATTTTGTTGACAAATTTTTGAGATATTATATAAATTAAGAAAGATATTCTTTAGTGCCATAAAGTTTAAACGCTCAGTGACTCTGTTTTCAATAATTATATTATAAAAAAATGCTTTGTTTCAGTAAAAAATATTATTATATTAATTGCAGATTAACCCTTTCCACTTTAATTTAAGGAATAAATCCTAAGGGAGCTAACAGAAATTTAGAGAGATACACATTACGTTATGACTGAAGGCCTTTATAATATTATGAATGAATTATATGACTATCAAAATTTTTAAAATATTTGAATGAAGAAGCTATTAAAGCAGGAATTGCATAAAATATTTAATTATTAAAATTTTAACGAACATTAAGATTGGCGAACCGGCTGGTCGCCAAAGGCGGCTAGTTTTACAACAAACCTGAAATTATACTTTTCAATAAAACTGAATAAAGTACATTTAGGATTATATATAAAATGAAAATTGATTATTCTGCTACATATTTTCCTTTCCAGTTATTATCCAGTTATTCTCTTTCCAGTTTTTATTTCCAGTTTCCAGACTTATTACGCAAAGAAAATCGAACTCTAAAAATTACTCCATATTTCTTGGTTTAAATTTTCTTTCAAAATTTGACAAGACGTTCAAATTAAATTCGCGAAATCATTATCTTACATGGGGTTGTCCTTGCCAAGAAATAAAGAAAGCAGTATTCAGGAAAGGAGGAAATACTACAAAAGAATATGAAAGGTTAATATTCTACAAATAAGGGTTACTACAAAAGAATATGAAAGAAAGATAAAAGACATCGGTATTTTTCTTTTCATATTACACTAAAATATCAAGAATTTTACATATTACTTTTTGCATTCTATCAGCTTTGAATTAATCAATTTGATATATTAATATAATTATCATGCATATTCTTTAAACAGCAAAAATGAGATCAAAGGACATTTCTCACTTCCTTAAAGCACTTCCATAACATAAAACAAATAAGTATGTATCATATACCACCATAAAATGAATGTGCATTCAAATTCCAAAAGAATAATGTCATTAAAGATAACACATCATCGCTCGAAAGACTACATACTACGTCATTCAAGATCCATTAAGGTATCCGTAAAACGTAATAATTAATAATAAACATGATAATCTGCTGGTAATTGAAGAGATAATATACAAGCCTCAATGCAGATTAAAAAAATGATGCTTGGTGCCTACTTGTTAATAGTTCGCAGTATGCTCTGGTCTCTTCAAAGGGATTTCCTTATCAAACTGCGCTCTTGTAATTCATTCATCCCAGGAGATTTAGCTATAGTCTTTAATCGGTAATGAACGTAAGAACAGAAAATGCCATTTGCATCATTTCTAAGTCAGCACTTTGGTTAAAGATCAAAGCAAACAAAAATCATTTTCAATGCTGTTTTACAGAGCAGAATTAAATATTTTTAGAGAAAAGTGTTGTTTTCGAATTTGACACAAACGTAACTATATAGTAGACGTATGTGTTCGTAAACAGTCCATTCGCTTTAAGTTAAATTTGAAATTTATAAAAATATAAGCTTAGCTTTTTAGAAATTTTCAATCGATGTTCTTTCGCAATGTGAATAAAACATGGGAAGAATTATTGTTCATTCACAGTCATGAATATTCGTATACATTATCTCATATTGCTAGACAAAGCAATGTAAAAATATTTAGTTTAATTATATTAACGTCCCGTTTTAAAGCAACAATAGGGCTATTTTGGGACGTAAATTTTGAACCGCGGTCAGATGACGAGGACGACATCTGAGATGGCACACCCTCTCCAAACTTTCACACCACACCACACCAACGGGAAGAAGTTTCGCCTCGACGGAGTTAGCGTGCACCAGGTCCGCTTACACAATAGTTCTTCATGTGGAATCGGGTATCAAATCTGAAGTCTTCCGAAGCAGAGACCTTACCATCAGGTCCCCGCAGCCCTGCAATGTATAAAAAATAAAACGTCTTAACAAATAAATATATTACAGAAATGAAACAATTTTTTTATTAAATTCACGAATTCAAAACAATGAAAACAAGATGAAATAACAATTCTTCAGAATATACAAAAAAATTTTCACATCATCTAGGTAACTATTAATATCTTAAAATAATAGCAATAATGGTTCGAACTCGCAACCCAAGGGACGCGAATCCAACGCCCTATCAACCAGGCTATCCGGACCTGCTCAATAGACTTAAAACAATCATGAATCCATGGTCAGGAAATGTGATTTGCATCAGCTCTTTTTCACGATCAGCGATTGCTTTCTTAGAAATAAGTAATCACGACCGGTATATGAAAATAATCATCGACTTCTGATTACTTTTGTAGAAATACTGTTACGAAATTTTTACCGGGGGTTCGTTTGGATAGTGGAAGCTATATGGTGTAAGGAACGCTCAATCAGCAGGCGGCAGTAGAAAAAGAAACAACGACATTTATTTACACGAAGACACACAGGACAGCACAAAAGCGACAGCTATATACAGCACAGAGACGACTATCTTCAGCCGAGACGAGTAGCATACAACCAGAATCTACTGCAGACAGTAGCGCACAACTCAGTTCAGCACTAGCTTGACTCCGTCGCTTCCAACTACTCCACTCCGTCGGTTCCGACTACTTTACTTCCCCACTCTGACTTCTGACCACGACCGGCTTCTGACTTGACTTCTCCGACTCGGACTACGCTGCTCTCGAACTCGGACTACTCTGTCTGGCAGCTGCAGCCCCTTTTTTAGGTCTCAGGAGGTGGGGCCAGAAGCCTCTCAACCAATCAGGAACTTTCGAGGCGTATCTCGGTTCCTACTGGACGGATCGGGAAAATTCTCGAAGTTTCGGGTATAATCTATTTTGGCTCCAAAGTCGCCAAGTTTGTCGCCAAGCTCTGGGACCTCCAACGCGCCACCTGGACTCCGTCTAGTACCGATGACTTTAAAACAGTCTTTCTGTTGATGGAACAAACTATGCTGGGAAGCCGAATTGCGGCGGAGGTTTGTAACAATACAATATCATTCTAGGGAGAGTCCTTGTTTTCCTAACCAAAAGCAATAATTAATCATAAATGTCCCATGCTTCATGATTTATATGCTCATACGCCGTACTACCACTACTTCTGGTAATCGCTTGATATACCAGTAAGAGATAGGAAGAGTTTATGTACTTCATTACTGCTCTGCCCACAAATTTTTTATAAATTACTCATTATCAAGAAATTATGTTAAAAAACAAATTGCATTTCCCCAGGTTTTAATGTTTCATGAATAATTTCCATTACATTAAATGGACCTTTTTAGAAATTTTTTTAGTTGTCACCATAAAAACATCACGGCAATAAAGAAAGTTCTGTACCATGTTCCTGTCCACTCGCTTCAAACTGTGAATAGTAAAATCAGACCATTAATATGCAAGAAAGTACATGAAATTTAGAATTTCAACTAACTTTTTTTTCTTTGACAAATTTGACAAAGAACGAAGATTGCAATCACAAAGCCATATACCAAATTTGATATATTTTAGTCTTTGCATTTTTTTAGTTGTAGCATTCATATGCCTTAGAAAGTACAGACACTCAATCCCTTGTTGTTTTTGGCCTGAAATTTCATCTATTTGTGTTTACAATCTAGATGTTAAATCTATGTTTTATCCATTTAGCTCTCTTCATTTTGTAGTTATCGAGTCATTTTAAGTTCAAAGCGTCTAGCTTTATATCCTCTGTCACAAACAGACAGACATAATGCCAAAAAATGTTTTTCGAATTCAGGAAGATATAAAATATGAAAATTTTTCAAAATATCTCAAGTTATTTTTTTTTTTTTTTTTTTTTTTTTTTTGACGCTCGAATAAATGGCAATATTCGAACTTAAGAGCCGTTGATTTCAAGAACTACAATCTATTATACTACAATGTTTCGGGCCAAAAATTCGAAATTTAGATTTATTTTTTTTCCTTTGCATTTTACTCATTTACATCGTTATCAATGTCTTGTCAATGTTACCATCATCTATTATTGTTTCGTGAATTGCCAAACAAAATGAAATCTTAAGACTTCAAATAAAGCCAAAATATTCTTTAAAAAATAACTGAATAAAAAAAAATGCAGTTTTTACAAATTAGACGCTTTTTTTAAAAAATAGATTATTAGTTCAAAATTCGATTTGAATTGTTCGATGTTCTTAGTACCTTATTCTAATTGCTCATGTAAAACTGTTTCCCCCCCCCCTTGAAAATAAGCTCTCTAAGTTACAATGTCAAGATATGCTATCCCGTTACCGAGCACGGACATCTCGTTTGATCTATGCATCGACATCTCTCATAAGAAACATACATAAAATACAATGTTAAAGGAAACAACAAGGGAGAGATGTCGACCCATGCCGAGGGCGCAGTGTCCGTGACCGAGCACGGACACCTCGTTCGATCTATGCATCGACATCTCTCACCAGAAACATACATAAAATAGAATGTTAAATAAAGGAAACAACAATGGGAGAGATGACGACCCATGCCAAGCGCGCAGTGTTCGTTACCGAGCACGGACACCTCGTTCGATCTAAGCATTGACATCTCTCACCAGAAACATACATAAAATAGAATGTGAAATAAAGGAAACAACAAGGGGAGAGATGTCGACCCATGCCGAGAGCTCAGTGTCCGTTTCCGAGCACGGACACCTCGTTCTATCTATGCATCGACACCTCTCACCACAAACATACTAAATGCAATATTAAAAAAAGAAACAAGAAAAACTATCGGATGTATTCCCAGAGCGCAGTGCCATTTACCAAACACTAACACCTCTTCTAATCTATATCTGACATCTGAAATATACAAAAAAACAAACACCTCTTCCAATCTATATCTGCCATCTGAAATATTCAAAAAACAATGTTAAACAAACGAAACAACATGGGGAGAGATGTCGACCCATGCTGAGCGCGGTGTCCTTTTGATTATCTATATATCATGTTTCCATATCCAACTCGTCACAAGCTATTGAGTGTTACGACATCGGACAGCGTAGAAGTGTGCCATTTCTAAATTCCTCACGTTCATGGTAGACATTCTGAGTTATAAGCACGTCACACAATGAATTTATGGCTCACTTCAGAAGGAACCGAACCAATATCAAGGCGGTGTTCCAACCCTGGAGGGAAAATGGATGGATAAACACTTGAACAAGGGGATTTGACAGTATGATGGCAGTGAAAAAAGATCTTCGCCAGAGTGTTTCGAAATGTGGATGAAGTTGTCTACACCCTATGCTTTATGAATGCTTTCGTGAACATTATTTGACACTGCACATGCCAGCATCCTTCGACTAATTGCAGCATTCTTTTTTTTCCCTCTTCCATACGTTAACCTTTTCATTTTAACCTTGTCATCAAAATTAGCCACCTGTTTAAAGGCGTGCAAAAAATCATTGAAGCTTCTAAAATATTTGCATAAAGAAGAAAATAAAAGTATTCAAAATAAGTATTAAAAATATTTGCCGAATATTTCACGATAGACAATAAAAAGCATCAAAATTTTTAAAAAAATTATTATTAATTACTTCTAAAGCTGTGGGCCATAACGGAAGGGTGCCTGCCTTCAAATATGCTTCCCCCCTTTTTTCTTCTTCTTTTTTTTTCCTATTGTTTTACGGCACGGCACTTAAAAGTTTATGCTGCCCCCTCTAATGGGATACGAATTCAACATGGTAGCTTCCCAAATTGCGTGAAAAAAACAAAGTTACATGAAATATATAATTGAAAATTTTAGAAATCTTTAATACTGGCGAATTGCTGTTCACCAAAGGCGGCTAGTTTCTTAGTAAAGATATTGCTTAGTGATTCTAGTAATTGTAATACACACACATACATTTTTTCCCTTTTATGAGTATAGATCATAGCGAATTTCAAGAAAATTCATTCAGAAATATGAGCGTTCAAATATTTGTAAATAAAACAGCTATAGATTCTCTTATATCTTACCTCTTTTTAAATGAATTTAATTCCGCTATTTATTTTTCTGATAAAAACAGTCTTACTTTTCTATTAATAATAGAATTGATTATTATTTATTGCAAGATATATGAATAAGATAAATGTATGTACAAGATCTCATAAATGCAATATCAAATAAAAAATTTACAAAAATTACCACCATTCCATTATCACCAATTAGCCTGCCCGGAAATGCAGCTATACAAAACTAAAAACCGTCACCCCTCTAGATGCGCTTCAAGTTTTCTTGCCAAAGGTCCAAATCCCAGTAAACCTACAATGCAACAGGGGTAGGAAATAATTTATTGAGCACAAATGCCCCATTCCCGAATTTTTACTTTAAGTTAATGCAAAAATACTTATTTAAACAACATAAAAAAGTTTACACTTTAATAAATCAAACAGAATTCGTCAATTAGTTGACATTAAGAAATTTCAGTATGACAGTAAATTTGTAATGACGTTCCACTCTGGAAATTGATTTTTTTTTTAACTGATATAGCATGGAAACTTAACATCCGTTGTTGGAAGCTTTTCTTACTACTTACGACATTTCAAGAATTGCTTTTGCAACTTTTCCCTCCTTACAAATCATTCCAATACCACTAACCTCATTTAATTGTACTTTAAATTTAAGAAACAACTTTTTTTTTAAGTGCCTATATTGAAATAACATTTTAATGTTCGAACTTATTGAATTAAATAAACGAGTCAAGAAGAAATAATGCAAAAACTAATGAAGCGCCTACTCTTTCGTTTAATGCAAAACGTTATATTTATTTAAAGAAATGCATTTATATCTGAAATCTAGAAGAAATGATTATTATTTCGAAGTCGATACACTATTTATATGAGAAGATTCCTCAATGATTTTCATCATACATTTTTGAATAAATACATTGAAAAGCAATCTATCTTTCATAAAAAGCAGAGTGGAAATTATCCATATAGTATTAAAACGCATGAAATTATATTAATGAACGTATCGTTAAGTATTCGAAATTGTGTCAAACATCATGCTAACTCTTGCCAAATACGACACTTTTAGATAACGTTTAAAATATTGTAGCCTTTTCTGGAACTGACCCTTATCAGTAACACAACCGCATTGTAAACGAGACTATTGATTGACAGTTTTATGAAGTACGCATACAACCTGCTACCACAAAAGAAAGGGGAAGAGAAATTGCAACAGTTATTTGGAAAATAGTTACACTTTTCTCATGGAAGGGGATGTTCGTTTCCCACACTCCTTTCAAGGATAAAAGAGAGAGACATATACGTCCTTGACCTTATGTAGAGGGGTTGACAACGTTCTGTAGATTTCTGTTTATTCCAGTTTTATGTCTGTATTCATTTATTAAACGACTAGTTTATACATCCTAGGTTGCCTCCAATCAAAATACTTCGTTAGTAATAGTTTTAAAATTTAAAAAAAAATCATTCTTTATAAAATATTATTATAGCTCCTTTTAGCGTCTCGTGTTTTTAATTAAAATCAGAATGTCAATTGAACCAGATAATTTTTAAAAAATGCCGATAAAATTCCTTGTTTCACAATCGTCCGCATTTACGTAATTGTTTCTTAAATTTGGGAAAAAAAATGGCAAAAATTAGAGAAAAATTACAGCGAAAGTAAACTGCATCATTGAAAAGGAAGAAGTTTGAATTTTAAAATGATATAAAAACATTACTTTTAGAATAATTTGTCCCGAAGTTGCTGTAGAAAAACGATAACATTTCGATGCATTCTAATTAATTGAATATTTGATTAACTTCCATACTTGGAAAAGTTAACAGCATTCTCTTTCTTTTAAATAATAAGTATACAAGGTTTGGTTTATTTCGGCCAAGTTCTTAAGATCTATAACACATATATATAGCCGCAGTGACTGCATTTATATTAAGATTATATTTTTAATATTGGCAATTATATTTTTAATATTGGCAATTTTTTTACCGAGTTTTTGAAGATAGTTTGACGAGTAGAGAACACATAAATACAATTTTTAAAATTAAAAATGTACTTTTTAAAAAATTTTCCCTTTCGAATGACTTAAAAAGAATTCACCAGTTTTACATTTTCTCTATATATTGAAAGAATTTTTTTTAAAAAAGTGTAACATAATTTCTAACAAAAGAATTCAGAAGTAAATAACATTTAACCATTGATAAATAACATTTAACCATTGAATTTAAAATGCAATCTGACAAAATACTAAGGCAAGATTTATATTAGAATGCTTTCTACAACTATCTTAAGCATCTGTCTATAAGAAAAACTCCTAAATCTCATAAACTAAATATTAGTCATTTTTAAATGAAAAATATGCAAATTTCTCAACAGTTATTTTCATATGTAGGAATATTTAGATATTTAGGAGTATTTTCATATGTAGGAGTTGGAGTATTCCTTGCATTTATTGCGAACAAACTTCATTATTTAAGAAAGGTAATTATTTTATCAATCTCAGATTTTACACTGTACTGATATTTCGTTTAAAAAAAGTTCATTAAAGAAGGAAACGTAAAATAAACTTGCTATTCGATTTGGGACCCCCTGCTGATGTGGGGGCCTGGGGCAACTGCCCCTTATACCCCAGCCTTAGTCAGACTCTGGCTTCATGAAGGAACTTGTTAAGCAATTAAGTTCGATTAATTACATCTAAACAAAGAAATATTTTCATTCTTAAATTTTAACGTATTAGCTCTTTTAAATATATATACGCGTTATATATCGATACAAGTTATATAAACATTTCAATTATTACATTTTTCATATCACAAGTTCTTTCATGAAATTTAAGAACTGTCTTATTTTTATAACAAGAACACGAATTATTCGTTCTTGGGGGGGGGGGGGGTGAGTGTCCGATCTTTTTTTTTCTTTCTTTTTTTTTTTTTTTTTTTTTTTTTTTTTTCTATTCTTTTTTTTTTTTTTCTTTTTATCCTCAGCATCAGAATTTTAAAGAGCATTCTGCATGATTCATAAGAATTGCTTCTTTAAAAAAGACAGTAAAATATCTTTTTGAAGAATTATGTCGAGATTTCAACAAATATTAAGATTATTAGCACGAAGTCTAACTTAAAAAATATATATTTAAGCTAAATTAATTTTAAGAAGTTTAAAATATTTATGGAACAACCCAACTTAGCATTGAAATAATTTTTGTAACGGAAAAGATTTTATAGTTTATGTATCTGGCAATAGTTTAATGGAAAATAAAGAAGTTTGAAATGTCAAGAATTTGTGGTTGTGGATTATTTTAACTATTCTGTTTCATTTTAAATGGACAAAACAAATTACATATATTTTTTAATCATTTGATGGCATTTTTTTCTTTTGCTTTTTTGGTATCACAACGTTAAAAAAATATATACACTTCTGTAATTCAGATATGTCAATATTCTTTAATGTATATATTTAACGCTAGAAAATTATAAACATAAAAAATATAGTTTAGTGAGTTTTCTTTCTCATTAAAATGTGCGCCTTTCTAGATTAAATTCGTAAGAAGTTTGTTCTGAAGAATTGGCAGTGCACTACTTCTTGTGTACATTACTAAAAGGCAAGTAGAGTAATTTCTTATATGTACACTGGAACCATTTACCAGGCTCTTGTAACTTGATAATACCCATCTGTTAAAAAGGGGGCTAAAGTAGGCTGACACTCATAAATTTATGGCCGAGGGAAGTTGGGAGGAAATTTCAACACACCGAGTTGGGTGTTGTACATTCCTTAACGTAATCTGCACTATATCGTAGACACGACGCTCAGCAAGTGTGAATAGCTAAAATTTCCCTGCTCACGGTTTTGTTTTCAATTCTAATTCCTCGACCACCCCTCTCAAGATGAAGGATTCATTGGCACCGCAATCCAATATACAACGCACGTGCGCACTTCTCCGGCCCACTGAAGCTGAAAATGTTTCCAATAAAACCGATCCAGAGACCCTATTTTTTTCTTTTACTTATTGGGTGCTGAAAGATATGGTAGAAGCGGTAATATTTTCTTTGAGGATAAAAGTCTCTACTTCCCAGAGCAGGGTCAGAACGTCACTGAACACCAAAGAGAGGTGAAAGTTCATGTTATTCATTAAAGGCCATGGTCTAAATTTCTGCAATCAACGCCAATACAGAAAGCGGCGTTCCAAAGACTGGAGAACCTTCAGGCGGGCTACGCGTTCCCCCCCTTGCGGTTTTCTGGGGTTCTTTGATGACTGTCTAGTTTACCAACAAATTGAATAGCTTCTGGATGAAGCGGGGCTCTCCTCTAACTGCACAAGTCTCGGCGGGAAGGAGAAATATTCTTAGTTTCGGTTTCGGATTGCGGTCTTTTGCAAATTAAAGAATTATACGCAAAAAGAACCACAGACCTTACAATTTTGATAATTACTATTGCAGAATTTTCTTATAGGATTTTGAAAACATATGAAGCATTTTCCTTTAGCCATTAACGATTTTTTTCTTTTCATTAATACTATGTGAGCAATCATGACTCATGTGTTTCCAAAAGATATATTTTAGATTACTCGGTCTGTCACCGGAAGAAGGATAATAGTTTCTTTTTTGATTAAATTTACGATTTGATTCATATTTATGCTGAAATAAGCCAGCGTGTGTTGTTAAGGCATTCGTATGCGAAGAACATCTATTTTTGTAACCTTGATCAGGTTTGTTTCTAAATGAATATTCTTTTGTATTAGAAATTTTCGGGTTTACTAATAATAACAAAGCTTCCCTGCATTCTACTTCAGTTCTTATGAATTCTACTAAATTAGCAATATTAAACAATTCACCTGCTTTACGTTGACGGTTATAATTTAAATTTAATTCTTCGGGTAGCTTTTGTAGTATTGCAGGGCACAATAGGTTAGTATAAGTACCTGTAGCTAGCTACATTTAATTATTGCAACGATCTAATTTGGGTTTCTATTGCATCATATATTTTTCTTAAGCCCGTAACATTTGAGCAAGTTTTTACTAGATCAATCAATAAAAGTTTATGCATGTGAGAAGATATGATTATATCTGGTCGGTGAAATCTTTTTTTTTTTAATAACTGTTTCGACTCATCATAATTTTGTTCAGTTAGTGAAAATTCCGATACAGCATTTAAGGCAATCCCACCAAGATACGTTTTTAGATAAGTAAATTTCTCAATTTTTGTTAATGAATCATTTTTATAAATTGCAACTTCGAAGGAATATCAAAAATCTATAAATTGACAGCAATCGCACTGAAATGTATGTATATTTAATTTCGGTAAATAACACTTTGATTTCTTAAGGGGATAACATTTTCCGCGTTATATGTAATTGGACTGTTTGTCTTTACTTATGGAATATCACTCAAATTTTCTATTTGCCTTTCTTGCTTAGATGTTAGATCGATTGCTTTGTCTTTAGTCTTCGCATAACTCAATTTCGCCTGCCATTTCGCTTAAGTTTATATTTAATTGAATACTGTCATTCAAGCTAATTATATCCTTTAATTTTTCCGTGAGCTGAGCTTTTAAACTCGCAAGCTTATTAAATTTGGTTTCTTTTATGTATACATTAGAAATTTCTTTACTAAAATATTTTTTATTTTAGTTAGATGTTTCGTGAAGACAGTTGGTAATCCTTCCCTTTTTTCCTTTAATCTATTAATATCCATTTTAAATTGAATTATTAAAAAAAACTTAGAACAAATAAAAAATGTGCCCACTTCTGGTTTCAGCTCCTCACTGCGCTTCCTACAAAATTGTCGCGTTTTTCCAAAAAATTCCAATTTCCAAATTTCAACAGTAACAAATACATCAATCATTTAGAATTATTAAATCCTGCCCTGTCTGATAAGGCATAATACAATTTACAAACGATTATATTTTAAATTTCTTCTTAAATTTAGAATTTGAATCACGTACATCATTTCTTAAATCCGTAAAAATAACTTTTTTCGTTCATTCTAGAACAAGCGTTTTTTTTAAACACAGTTATAACATTAAGGATCTACCGTTTACATAACAGAAAAATCTTAATACAATATGATTTTATTTCTGGCTTTGTAGACAAAAATTCCTTAAGCAACATAATTGCCTTCCAATGAATTATTATTCAATTCGTCAGCAATCTCGATTCGTCAGCAAAAGATTTAAACTAAAGTATTCAATTCTTCGAAGTAAACACATTATAAAAGTTGTCAATTCAACTTAAGCTCAGAATATTATAACAATTATTGCAGATGTACGAATTTAACTCGCAGGTGAAATGTTGTTTTTAAGAGATAACAGGGTTGCCAAAATGTATGGGCTTCAATTCAAGACAGGGTTGCCAGAAAAATGTATGGGCTGCAATTCAAGAGTTATAACTCAATGGTTACATAATCCAAAAGAAGTAAGGAATTTGAATAAGCATGCATTTAATTTCATACACACGTGAACTAATATAGTTTTGTGACATAGAACTCTATTACGCAATCATTTATTCCCTTTAATAAATAAAATACTGAGTATATTCAATAAAAAAGTTCAATACATAAAAATTAATCATCTTATAATTTTGAGTTAAGCCTAGTAGTTTATTTAAATATGGTTAATAATTTAGCTATTTAGACCTCACCTTAATATATATATATATATATATATATATATATATACAAAAGTATAAAAATCAAGTTAAAAGGAAAAACAAATAAACCAAATAAAAAAATATAAAAAAAAGAATCCGGCCTATATATATATATATATATATATATATATATATAT
>JAPMOR010003232.1:1728-15462 GCA_026543865.1 Argiope aurantia | reverse complement strand
TATATATATATATATATATATATATATATATTTGTCTCAGTATCATATTTAACGGCTGTTAATATGAAAGCCTTTCTTTCATAATTATTTCATTTATATTTAACATGATAAAAATATTGAAAACTAGGTAATATATTATTTCTTGAAAACATTTGATTATAAACTTTTGATCGTTTGGAAAAAACTGTTTCAGCTTTAGAAAATTCTTACATCCGTTTTTATCCATAAATATTTAAACCCAAACCACATTCACTCTGTTAGCATTATTTAATGCTTTTTATTAGCTTCTTAAAGACAAAAGATTTTTTTCGAAAGATTTTTAATGAGCTATTTTAATCTGATTTTTTTTAATTATAAGAAATCAACTGTTAGAAATCTTAATTACAAAATTCTTTTACAAATCATCTATATAATGCTAAAAATGGAAACTTTATCTTTAAAGTAAAATGAAATACTGTGTTCTAGTTTTACATTAACATCTCTAACAGAAAAAATAAATAAATGCTGATGATGCTGGATATACGGTGCATGATATGTTGATGATGCATTGATTTTTCTATTACATATTCCTTTTTCTGTTTACACAGAGGGGATAGACTGAAGTGGTAGTCAATAACGGTGCATTTTTTTTCGGCAGTTTCTCGCCAATGTGGTAATTCCGACACATTACAGATGCTGAAATTAAAAGAGAATTTTAGTAGGACTGGCATGAAAACATCCTTTTCTTTCATTTTTATTAGGATATACATGAAAACAGCAAGAACATAGTAATATTTGACTTAATGCGTTTTAGTATTCACCGCAAGAAAAGTATTTTCTAAAACATTAATTCATACAATTTATTAATCCCCCCCGACTTTGACCTTTTTTTAAAAAACAAACTTAAACTTTACTTAAAGAAAGTAAAATTTTAAAAGGAGTATCAATTCAGGTTAAGCAAAAAACTTCGAGATAAATTCTGTGTGCTGAGGAATCTAGACGAAATCAGGCAATTACATTAACTCGAATGGAAATTGTATCGAATCCTGAAATAATTCAAATGAAACTGACTTAATGAAGAGGGCACGCAAAATGTTATCAGATTTAATTCTTAAAATATTCTAACCCAATTATCAGAAAATTCTAACCCAATTATCAGAAAATTCTTTTCCAATCAATGAAATGCTTCCAGCTAATGCAAATATTTTTCTCTATAATTTTTCTACACTACATAAATAAACATTTCATAAACACAAAATATCTTTAGTTTCGAAAATCAAATACTTAGAATGAAAGTTAATCTTTCTACACCTTTAAAATTAGACTTAAAACCTTGCATTGTCTCCACGCTAAGTTCCCAACCATCAGGATTCAACAATATTAATTTTATGCCATATTTTATTAGTTGTCATTGAAAGTTCCAAGCATGGCAGTAGTTAGATGTTTAACTGTTATTTCCTTATTATTATAGAAAAAAGAATGCAAAGTTATTTTTTCAAGATAAATTTTTTCATTTAAAACTGAAAATTAATATTGATAGGGACCAAAAGTTTTAATTTTGAGACATGACATTGGTTCCACTAGGAAATATGAATTTTTTTCAATTCTTATAATATTTTGCTTTAAATGCTAAATATTCAATGTCATTTTATTTTTTCCGACTCGGACCATAGTTTCATATTAACTGAAAGAATGAAAGATGATTGCCATATTTTTAGAATCATTTTAAGCTACATATCAGCTTCAGAGCTTTAAAAACTCATACATTTCTAAGTCATAGAAGATAAGTTTCACTCTTAACAAGTTACTTCCAAAAATTTATTTATTTAAAACTAAAAATGGAGCAATTGAATAAAATCACGCAATAGCCCAAATATAAATCATACAGCAAAGCAAATGTTATTGTAAAATGTATGATAATATTAAAACAAAATTACAAAGGCTTATATACTTTAACCAAAAACAAATAACTATTGGCACAGTTTTAAAACACTAAAAAAGTATTTAAACACTTCATAATACATTTTTAGCAGACTTCAGTAATATGCAGCAATTTTAACTACTGATAAAAAAAAGTATACGCCTAAATGGTATTTTCATTACTTGTAGCTAAAATTTTGAATTTCTAAAGGAAATGATTATAATTTATTTACAAACACAAGTCAAATACACAAGTCAAAAACATTAGAATAAGATTTTTGGTTTAAAGTACTACTAGTAAAATGCAAGTAGCCATTTACTAGAAGTCATCTGTAAATGGCTACATGAAAATATTCCAACATTTTAAATATCATCTACTTGTAATTAAGCCTTTAAAAATCAAGATTATACAAATTGATATAACACAAAACTGTTTTTAATTTCATTTCAAAAAGACGAAGAATATCGTCGAATCATAGTATCAAACAGTGAATATCGTTAAGATGAAACTATTTCATCTATCAATGATTACGAACCAAAATGCTATAAATTAATTTTAAAAAACTAAAATACTCATATCCTAAGGCGAAAATAAATTCTTCACAAATTTAAAAAGAACTTTTACAAAACAGAGATCTCAAGTACGCTTACACTCTCCAGTTTTGATGACATACTGAATCCAACACGTGATCACAAGGGACAAGAAAGCAGTGGAAAGTCTAATAAATTATCATAATTATTTCAGATCTCAGGAATTCGCATCGGAAAACCTTCCAAGCAGCAGTGCTTTTCACAAAGAAAAGGAAAACTACCCAAAACCTAGTTAAAATTAATGAAGTTGAAATCCCATGGTCTCAGGAAACCAAATACCTCGGTGTCATATTAGACAAAACCTTAACTTGGAATCCCCATCTTAACTATGTCAAACAAAAATTCCGAGATAACGCCCGCAAATTATATCCCCTTATTGCTCGGAATTCAGAAATGACTAGGGAAAATAAGTTGCTTGTTTATACAGCTATGCTAAGACCTGTCCTAACGTATGCTTGTCCAGTTTGGGCATACGCAGCAAAATCCAACATAAACATCATAGGCAGGTGCCAAAATATAATCCTTAGACAAATAACAAAAGCGAGATGGTTCATGAGAAACGACGATATAAGATGAGCCCTCAATATCCCTTCAATAAAAGAATTCATCAAAAGCATTGCAGAAAAATTCTTTCACGATATAATCCACATTGATAACGAAGCAATAAAAGAGATAGAAATTTATCAACCAAACAAAAATAGCAAAAGACCCAGACTAATTCTCCTATAACGTAACCAATTTTAACATAATGATAAAACTCACAAATCAGCCTTCACATCTCGACCACATTAATTTTAAATAAATATTAAATTAAAAGTAAATCATAAAATTCCCCCTATCTATCCTCTTATCTTATCGCAATAACGCAATCAAAGTTCTCATGAGCCATACCGTAATTTCTTCATTGGACTAAAACCTAGATAAGACTCCAACCCCTGCACACCTCCCATACCAAGGCAAGATGCATCTCGGCTCCTCCTCGGGGAAATCCACCTGAATTGGACCCGCCTTCTACCAACGAATTCCACTCAAGCCCCAGACCTCATCCACTCCAGCAAATTTACCAATCCAGAACTCAACCCTCACTGATCGTGGGTAACAGCGCTTCGCGCTGTGGACACCACAGCATATTTCGTCTACGTCTTCCAAGCAGTAACAGAAGAAAAAATAATAACAGTATAAATAAACATAAATAAATAAAAAGTGGTAATTCGTTTCCACCTCCCTGCCAATCCCGATCTTCCGCGCTCTTGCAGAATGCTTTTTGCTCGCACTTAGTTACTCTCACGGACGCCATTAAATATAGCTGAATTTCTAGGAATAGAGTCAATTAGTACGTGCGTGGGTAATTTGTTTATGAAGATATTTTGTTGAAAATAGCTTTCGGTATAAAAATTGTAATTTCTGTATTTAGTCTTTGATTTCGCGGAATTTAAAACTATGTAATAATACAGAATGAACTCGTCGAATAGAAGAATAGCAAATAATCAATTAACCTTACATTTTTACCATATATATTTATAAGGTTGCTACAAGTGGCAGGGTATTTAAATGCTAAATAAATAAACATGAAAGAAATTGGACAAGTGCTGGTTTACTTTACTCCGATAAAAAAAATATATACAGTGTCTCACAAAAGTTATGGGACACTTGTGCTTTACAAAAGGAAACCGTAATAACAAAAATTAAAAAAACATGTACAAATTTTTTGTGGGTGTGTTTCATACTTAAATTTAGTAACAATTGTTACATAACATACATTTTGTCAAAATATTAAAATAATAAAAATACAATTGTTTAGAACGGAGCAAAAAATAGCTCGCATAAGTCATGGGACACCATTAGATATGCAACAAAGATTGTCTGAAATAGGCAATAAAAATATTTTTGGTGGTTTTATTTTTACACAAAAGCAATTGGCAATAATTTATAAAATCGTCTGCAGTATTTCTCTCCAGTTTGTTTTGGAATTTTTGTGTTTTTTAGCTCTGTGCAGACATGAATGATAAACGAAAAGAAACTTCGCTTGAAATTCGAAAATTAGTTATTAATTTGCATATTGAACGTGGAAAATCTATTAGAAAACTGCTGAAACAGTTAACTTGAGTCCTTCAACAGTTTTTAATATCATTAAACGATATAAAAAGAATCATATTATTCAGGATAAAAGAAGACCTGGCCAACCATCAAAGCTATCCAATGGAATAAAGTGAATTATCGTTCGAAATATTAAAAAAAAAACAAGAAAGAGTGCTCCTAAAGTTGCTGCTGATTTACAAGCATTATATGGAATAATTGTTAATTCTGAGACTATTAGAAGGGTAATTCGATTTGCTGGATATCACGGTAGAGTAGCCAGGAAAAAATTCTTCGCAAGTGAAAAGAATAGAAAACTCAGACTATCTTTCACAAAATCCAACATAAATAAGAATTTTGATTACTGGAATAAAGTTATATTTGCTGATGAGAGTAAATTTAATATATTTGGTTCTGACGGTAGAATCTTGGTGTGTAGAAAACGCAGGGAAGAATTTCGCAAACAGAACCTGGTGCCAACAGTAAAACATGGTGGAGGAGGAGTTATGGTATGGGGGTGTATGTCGTCCGCTGGAGTTGGTAATCTTGTTTTTATTAACAGTATAATGGATCAGTACAAGTATATTGACATTTTAAAGCAAAATTTGAAATCTCCAGCACGAAAATTGAACCTTCACAACGATTTTAAATTCTACCAGGACAATGACTCCAAGCACACTGCTTTGAACGTTAGACTCTGGCTGCTGTATAACTGTCCTGAAATAATGAAAACACTACCACAATCTCCAGACTTAAATCCCATAGAGAATATTTGGCAAGAATTGGAATCAAGAATTCGCAAACGCATCATTTCTTCAAAACAACAATTAAAATCGGTGCTTCAAGAAGAATGGGGTAAAATCACTCCATAAATCACAAAAAAATTAGTCCAATCCATCCCAAGAAGATTAAATCATGTTTTAAAAGTAAAAGAAAATCCAACAAAATATTAAAACCTTTTTAAAAGTAAAACCTTTTGGATAAATATTTGATGGAAAAGTAAGTGTCCCATCACTTATGTGAGCCATTTTTTGCTCCGTTCTAAACAATTGTATTTTTATTAAATTAATATTTTGACAAAATGTTATGTTATGTAATAATTGTTACTAACTTTAAATATGAAACGCACCCAAAAAATTTTTGTACATGCTTATTTATTTATTTTATTACAGTTTCCTTTTGTAAAGCACAAGTGTCCCATCACTTTTGTGAGACACTGTATATATAACATTTATAGTGTAAGCCACAGAGAAGGCGAAATTCTCAGATTCTCTTTCTTTGTGATTTAAGCAATCAAAGTTTGCACGTGTAATAATATCAAAAGTGTCCTAGTCCTTTAAACATAATTACAATAAATAATGTTCTGAATATATCATCCATCATTTAGCAGTGTGTTGTATGGAATGTAAGCAACTAAAGAATTTCTAAAAATGCCCCGCCACTTATTTATAAAAAATTATCACTGAGGACGAGCCTTTTAAAAGTGATAGAAACAATAATTTTTAAAACTATCTTGATTAAAGCGATATTCATCTTTCCAGATAACATTTATTGGAAAAGAAGAATTTGATTTTACCTGAAATAGGGCAGAATTTAGACGTCGATCGTGTAGTTATCCTTGTAACTATTAACAGACCATGGTTTTCAAAAACTGTATGGATGCCAGTTATCACTTTGAAATAATATTTTAAAATATCAGGTTTTGAATAATGATTTCTGGACTGACTATTTATAAAATAGCATGAAAGCAATTTGAGAAAAAAAGCCAAATTTCAATTTCTGCATCACATGTGTAACGTCTCATACCCCCACCTCATTTTTCTAGTTTTCCAATTGATAGAAGCAACGCAATTTTTTAAATCTATTCTATTCAATTTCAACTAATTGAATGAAAATATAATATAAAAACGAATTTCCTTAATTATTAAGTTTTTTTAATTTTAATTTTTCAATATTTGATAACACTAGTAAGTGTCAAATTCTTTTAGTTTAATAGTACGTTTAGAAGCATTTAAACCAGTTTCGCATCAATATCGATGTATCAGTATTAATTTCGAGCAGAATACTTAATGATATAATCCACCAACACTGTTAAGAACCTCCCCCCCCCCTCCTTAATCAAGATCTCAATTGACAGCTTTTCCCAATGTTTTTACTTAAGAAAATACCTTTACAGTTGTTTTGGCCCATGATAGCTTACCATGTTTTTAAAACACACAATCACATATAAATCAAACACAAAATATTGGGACTGCATCACTGTATCACCATTGCTTTATTTTCCAACACTCACAATTGGTTAACCAAAAGGTTATATCATTTGGTCACTTGATTGCACTACAAAATGAGTTCGTGGAGCGTTATGCTGACTTATTGGCGCCAACAACAGTCTTAAGAAAAGGCAACTATTGAAATATTTTCAATTGTTTATTGTGATGAAAAATTTTTATCAATTTGATTATGTTTTTCTAATTTCAAAAATAAGGGAGTTATAAGGAAATAAAAATTTTCGCTTTTCCCATTTCCGCATACACCTTTGATCTAAACCAGCATCTATGAATTCGGGAGTGTTTATTTATTTATTTACTTTTAATCTTTTCTTTACTTATATTATTCGCCCGTTCAAACTGAATCGAATTTATCACAGTAATTGCATTCGCAAAATAACCTGCAAGGAATCAGAAAATTCTCTGAATATTCAGTTCCATATATTTATTACCTGATCATTTTTACTACACTATTTATAGTCTGTCCTCTCCTAACTAGACTATCAAGGTTTTGAAAACCCTTTATATGATATTTATGATTGTAAACTTATTTTGGAACAAGCATATTAGTTTCATAGTATTTTAATAAGTTATAATAAATATAACATGATAAATAAATAAGTTAACTGCTTTACATTCCCCCCTTAATTATTATAGCACTATACATGCTAAATTAAATATTACTTTATTATAAATTTAATGCAATCATGTTCTCTGATATGAAGGTCGCTTCCTAAATTACATTAAAGAATAAGCAATTAGATGGTGAAGGAAAAGATAGCGGGTTCTAGCAAGTCGGTGTCAGCCTTCGGGGCACGGATGTTCCATGCATGTTTATCCCAAATTGAAATGAAATCAGGTTGTCATTTCTGGTATGAAGGCACAAAGTGGTATCAAACTCTTTATCAGTTAAAAAGTGAAGCATTTCAAATACCTATTCTATTCCGCATTATTAGTTTAGTTGAAGGGATAGCCAAAATTCTGGTCGAAGAGGCTAGAAGAGAACTAGTTCAATAAATTAAATTTAAGACCACAGAGAAGGAGAAACAGGGGTCTCACTCTCATACACACTAATGACAACTTTTTTAACAATGCGCTTCCAATAGACAGTAGCGCCACCAAATTCCCACAATTCAACTAACCGCACTACGTCATCACGGCAGGAGAGGAAGCCTGTCGCCATGACAACCATGTAAAAAGTTTTTGCAATTACTATCATTATTTTTTAAATATTTATCATGTTTCGACAATTAGGAAATTTGGAAGCAGAAGAATATTTTATGCATTGTTAATTTAAAATTACTATTTAGTCATCAATGTAAAGAGACTTTCGGCCTTTTACAACAGATTGGAGTAGATTTTGTTCTTTATTTTTAGATATCGACGGATTGAAATCTTAACTAGTTTTGCTCCTCATTCATCGTGTGAATAATCCATTCCATGATTATTATCAAAAAATTTCAATCCAGCATCCTTCCCTCACTTTTCTGAGCTTTACTTTTTGTAGAGAACTAATATTTAAAGCATGTGGAAATTTTATTTAAAAAGTATTAAATTTATTTTAAATAAAATAATATTGTGGTGGTATGTAGATTATTATGATGTGTGCAGGAAGCAACAGGACGAATGTTGTAGGAAACATTTCTTTAATAATCACATTCACACACTAAACAATTACAAACACAAAGACAAGACATTCAGCCGCGCGCTTCACAGTTCAGCGTCACATCTCCTTCTAATTACAATCGCAATGCATTATGGGATGGCTTAATCAAGTATCGCCATCTAGTATCCAAAAGAGAAGATAAGTGTAATGCAACTGCTATATCATTCATTTTTTATATATGAACAGAAAATAATTATCCCTTTTCTACATTATGAATATTTTAAAATACGAGCATAAAGAATTATAAAATATTTTTCAAATTAATTCATTTTTATTCTTTTCTTAAAATTTTTTTTGTTCAAATATCACTTTTTATAAATTAACTCCAAGAAATTATTTTTTAGGAAGATAAATTTTACTTTGTATTATCTGTTCAGAATATATTGACGTACTAAATTCATTTTTTTAAAATTTCTCATGCATTATTTAAAGAAATAAAAATTTAGGGAATGTAATTATGGTAAAGAAAATTCAGTTGTAAAGTTAATTATAATTTTTTGTTAATAATAGTAAAAAAATGTTATTTAGCTTTTGCACCAAGATGTTATAATCAATGTCAGACTTAAAATATTATAAAACAAATTCATTGAGCATGCATAATAAAATATTACAAATAAGGAATATTCCAAAAAACAAGTCACAAATATTTCGCCTTTTTTTACAATTAGGTTTTAAATAATTGTTGATAATTTTGACTTTATGTTATATCATCATCCTAAGAAAAGAAGAAATAAAAAAATACTCGCACTATCTCTTTGTGCTCTTCATGATTATCAAAAAAGTACATATTTATTTTGTACAAAACACCAGCGAAGTTTTTATTTATACATTCTTTTTCATAAAATAAGAGGAAGTTCGTTATAAAAAATTCAAGTAATTTTATAAAATATTAAAATACATCATTTACTGGCCAGTTTTAACATAATAATATTATTTCAAATGTAAAAGAAATGTGTGATTATCTAAGAATTTTATCTTTATCTACTTATAATTTTTGACATGTCAAACAATGATCAGATGACAAATATTTTATAACAAAATAACCAGAAGCATAACATAACAAATTTTCTTCAACACTATTTATGGTTGTTAAGTTTAAGGTATCCACATCTTCTGGAACACTTTTTCTTTTGAACATTCTACAGAATTATTAACTTCAAATAACTCTTTTTTATTAAATGTACTGAAATCTACAAGTGAATTTGCATAATGATCTTGGCAATTTTTCCCACTCGAGTGTCTGAAAAAGTTTGTTATGATAACTTTTTGAATAGTATGCCTAAATTCATCTGTATATGGGTTCTCCCTAAATCCTCCTCTGCGCTTTATGAAATGCAAATGTATTTTCTTCCATGTCTTGGCTAAATCGATTAATTAGTATGAATTTACTATTTTTCAGAAATTCTCAGAAATGCATTTATGGTTAAAATCCGCCCATTTTTACATGGAGCAACAATTATTTTTTCTTTACTTGAGGGTATTTCCCATGTTTTAATCCAGGATTTAGTTCCTTTCCAATTCCTTATGTGGCATCTATCTTTTGTGATTGTACATAGTTCCTTTTTTTAATGTCTCAAAGTCTTAGAATTTACAGTGTCAGACAGTACATCAATTTTCGTTATGGAACGTGCTGTATCAATTGCATTACTTTCAATTTTCTGGACGGCAGCATATAGACTTAACGCAATTGTATGACTCAGTACCTAAAAGAGTAAAAAATAAAGTGATTTATCAGTATATACTTGAATACTTCAGTTAAAAACTGAAATTATAAAACTACAGTAAATAGAGAAAGTATTCCAAGAGTAAAAATGAGTTTTACCTGAGCTGCAAGTTTCACATTCCTCTTCTCAAGTCCTGATACTACAATGCGATTCTTTGTCAACGTTCTGGAGGCACTGAATTCCTAAAACAAAAACAAACAAACAAAAAATTACAATTAATATATGAGAAAATATTAAATATAGGCATCAATGTTTTAATACAAAATATAATATTCATTATAAAAAGATTTAATATTTAATACTGACGATAATATACAACTTTATAATATTTACACAAACTAAAACTTAAATTGTAAAAATTAAAAAACCAATAAAAGATGCAAGAGAATAAAAAACCTGTTTTTTAGGTGCATTAATAAAATGTGTTTTTAAAAAATGATTTTTTTTCTTACTTCTTTTGAATCTATCTCATAGAGTTCCATAATATGTTTCCAATTGGCAAAGGCTATACCAGAAATATCATTTTCTGAACCATTTCCAATAGACGTGTCTTTATAAAAATTACCGTGATGCATCAGGCTATTTCTTACAGATTTTAGAAGCTGATGGGGATCTTACATTGCATAAATTTTCTTATTTTTGAGTATAAAGCTAGGATTTTCTGTTGTCACATTCACGTTTTTAAAAAGCCTTTTGTTTCTTGGACCTGAAAATTTAATATGAATGCACTTATTATAAAGCAGGGGAAGGAAAATATAAAACAAAATGTGCAATAAAATATTTATAAAGTAGTTAAAGACTGCACGGTGTGTAATAATTCATTAAAATACAATTATTAAAAATCATAAAACTCTGTTAATCTTGGTAGTATAGAATACATACCTCTAAGTGACAAAAATGTAAAATGTCGATTGCTTTGATTCTATTACCAAACTCCTTAAACTGAAATTGTCTGTAGGGGAGGTGAAATAATAATCCAATACCGGAAATTAACAAAAAATATAATTTATTGCGTAAGTTACAGGTTTAAGAGTAAAAAATTATTTAAAAAAAACCGGTAATATATGCATTATTTGAGAATTACAATATATTTTGTATATATACCTATGTATATATTTCTGCTTAATATATATTAAAAATTTAAAAAAGATTTCAAAATAAGCTGCTTCCAATTTTTGACTCGTGCCTCAGTTGCATATAGTGATTTTAGCATTGTTTTTCTGTTTGAACGTGGTGAACCCATCAACGCAATCTAAGTCTGTAGCATAGGTTCATCCTGCTTTTATCGACATTACATCAAATGAAAGAACACATAATTTTTAATATATCACTCATCCGAGATGATTGCGTTTTTTAACGCTTGATCAAATTTAGACAAAATCTTGGAGTTTTAGAAACATTATAAGTATATTTGAAATAAAAAAAATTAATAATAAATAATCAGGACTAATGTTTGTGTTTATCGCAAGCATATATTTTTTTCATTACATTCGGTTTTGCTTAATGTGACCACTTTGGGATGGTCATTAAAGGATGTAAAAACTTTTGCAAGATAATGATGCCAAATGCAGAACAGTTAACCAGAGAAGGAATTAAAAGTAATGCAAAAATAGTATCCTTTTCTATGAATGATACGACACAGAATGCTATATTAAACAAACTAATTAATATACATTTGGAAAATATTAACAACTTACCTGTGTAAGGCTGCTTTGCTTGGAAATGCAAAGTATTTTTGTAGCAACTGATATGCGCTTGACCTGAGTAAATAATTAAGTGCAAATGACCTTTCTGTGGTCGATCTTTCTTTCATTTCCCTTGCATATGCAGCTGCGATAGAATAAATTCAAACAAATGTGGCTTATCTGACAATTTTACTTGTAGCTGTCCCAAAAGGCGAAAATAAGTAATATTTTCATATTGACGTTTCTTTCATTTGAAAACACTTGAAAGAAAGGTGTTTATTTTCTTTGTTTTGGGAGTTGTCTTCAGCCGATTATTTGTGGCATAGGTTCATACTACTGGGGTACATATAAGATGTTTATTGTCTTCGGCAGATAAGTAGTTGGATGCAGGTAAAGGCAGAGAGTCATCATGTGTTGATGTTGTTTTAGAATTTACAGATTCGGGGGAAGACAATGAAGAAAAATCAACTCCTGCTGTAGATATTCCTTTTGTAACAGTTAAGATATTCAAATTTATTTAACCTGTTCTTCAGCGTGCTAGTAAAAGAGGAATAGGAGAAATGCTTCTTACGAACTCTGGCATTTCTTAAGCTGTACTCTAATTTTTCTGGTGGAATGTTCCATTTTAGGGCTGAGAGCCATTTTTTGTATCTGGAAAATATTACATAAAAAATTTATAATCAACACAAATCGCATTTCACCAAATTTTAAGATACAGTTAAACAAGTTAAGATATTAATCCATATGATGAACAGTATGTACTGGCTGAGAAAAAAGCAAAAACTAAAATTACCTCGCACACACATATCATGCAAATATACAAATAGCTTGAGAAATAAGGCTTGTTCTCATCTGGAGGAATTTCGAATAAAACTTTTCCAGGAGTTTCACACTCATAACACGTCCTTAAACCATACTTTGTTCCAATTTTCGCACAGGCATCATCGGTCTTCACATCCACAACGATCTTGAAAAATATTAAAAACAAACAGAAGACACAGAAAAGAATATGTATACAAAATTAAATATAGGCAAAATAATATATATATATATAAAAGATAAACTCAGGAGCAATGCGGACGCAGTTTCAGAGGGACGAGAAAAGGCACAATAGAATAACCAACACCAGGAAACACTGATGGGCGTATTGTTCCGTTTTCTTTGATTCTACTAAAAACTCTATTTTCCTTTTTAGGAACTGACATTTCATCAACTTCATTTTTAAGCCATACTTCGAGGCGACATCAGACCCTTTGTTTAGCATTTTCTTTTTCATCTCTCGTCTCGCTTCGTACACTTCTGTATGCATGAACCAAGCCACTTATTAAATCGCTGAGTGCTTACTATATTAGAACAAGGGTGAGAGTAGCAGACATACCGACTCAACAACCATCAATCTCTCATTAGATCCATGAGCGCTTACTCTGTTGGAACAACAAAGAGAGTAGCGGACATACCAACTCAACAAACGTCAATCTCTCATTAGATCGATGAGCGCTTACTCTGTTGGAACAACGGCGAGAGTAGCGGACATGCACACTCAACAACCATCAATATCTCAATAGATCGATGAACGCTTACTCTATTGGAACAACGACGAGAGTAGCGGACATGCACACTCAACAACCATCAATCTCTCAATAGATCGATGAGCGCTTACTCTGTTGGAACAACGGCGAGAGTAGCGGACATGCACACTCAACAACCATCAATCTCTCAATAGATCGATGAGCGCTTACTCTGTTGGAACAACGGCGAGAGTAGCGGACATGCACACTCAACAACCATCAATCTCTCAAGAGATCGATGAGCGCTTACTCTGTTGG
>JAPMOR010003226.1:0-13622 GCA_026543865.1 Argiope aurantia | reverse complement strand
TTCCGCACAGAAGTTTAGTTTAGTTATATTAACGTCCCGTTTGAAGCCACTAGGGCTATTTTGGGACGAACCTCGTAATTTTGAACCGCGGTCAGATGACGAGGACGACACCTGAGCTGGCACCCCCCCCCCTTTCCACACCACACCAGCGGGAGGACGTTTGGTCATGACGGATTTAACGTGCAACAGACCCCCTTACACGACGGCTCTTCGGTGGAATCGGGTCTCGAACCTGAAACCCTCCGGTTCCGAAGCCGAGACCTTACCAGCAGGCCACCGCGACCCTCCGGCACAGAAGTGTTTTATGTGTAAACCAAACATGCATTTTGAAGGCCCTTTTGTGACCAACTTACAAGAAAATTTGACAGATTTAGTTTAGTTATATTAACGTCTAGTTTTTAAAACCAGGGGCATACTTAATAATTTTAATCATCTTGGGTATCGTCCTCGCCATCTGCCGCTCCACAACAGTGGGAGCACAAATGGCCCCGACTGATTTAAGATGCACTAGATATCTTACACGGTGGAATCGGGTTCGAATCTGGAACCCTTCGCTCCAAGGCGAGACTTTACCACCAGGCCACAGCGGCCCCTCAAGTAATAAGGAAAGTACTTTTAAAATTAGCAATTTTTCGTAAGTGTACGTCTAAATATACTAATAATATTTGGAAGTCATAGTAGATCTCTGAATAATTCATAATCAAATCATGCCAAATATATTTCTAAAATTAAAAATAGAATAACTATGTCAAGTCATTAAGTGGCGGCGAAATAATTAGAACAAAGATCAATTCAGTAACGCATTCTCTTACATTATATTATACACAATCCTTTTCCATCTGTAAAATAATGAAATGCATTGTTATACATAGATGTTTATGAGGAGTTGATTGCTTGAAAATTTCAAAAATAGTTGGAAGCTTGTTTAGAATTCCTAAAAACCGAAGTGAATGTTTCTGCTATTATACGGCTCTTATAATCATTATCCAACATGAACAAGAGAATTATACATTCTGCACATCTGTGTCAAGGTGAACATAAGATTGGTAAGGGTTAACATTGTTGGTGCATACTTTATCGTAATTTTTTAAAGTCTTAATCGAAGTTTAATGTTTACGAAAAATAAGGATCTTGTTTGCTTAACTTGCCAGTGTATAGAAATTGCATTGTCTTGATAGGACGTGTCTTTCCCCCTCAACGTTTAATTCTAAACAATATTTATTAACCCATTAACTAATTTTCTCCGCTATCTAATTAGATAACACTTTTGGATTTGGAAAAGATCGTATTGATTCAACTAAATCTTTCGAATACTTCGAATGGATTCAATGCAGTTTTATATATCGAATTAAAAGTTCTGAATGGCAATTATCTAGTCGAAAAATGCGTTTTAGATGAATGCTCCATCCTCTGAAACGACAATTAAGGGGTTAATTTGAGGTTAAATTTTAATCCATACTAGGCGATAAACTCTGTATTGCTAGAAATCAATCTTTTTTTATTAAGAAATTTCCACTGAAGCTTTAATAAAACAATTTCAGCATTTGTAAGTAGAATTTGAAACAAGTAAAATATGTACAGTAAAAGTTTTCATGGATTAAGTAAGCTGTTGAAAGCTTCGTGGTATTTTAACATATGCGGAAAAAATTTAGCAGCACTCGGTGTTATGCCAACGCAGCCCAAATTCATGCAAGATTCTTTTATAAACAATATTCAAAATCTATTGCTTCAAAATTTTAATGAATACGAGGCAGTTTATTGCAAGAAAGTACTTAATCTCAATGCTTATAGGAGAATCAGACTTTGCATTTTTAAATAGCACAAGATGCTTTTTTCTTAGTAAGTTATTAATTTTTAAACAAGCGTGGAGTTAAAATAGGATTAACAAATTAACATGCAATTACAATTCCGATTATGAAAGTGATGTTGAATATTTTAATCTCCATCGACCGTTCAGTCAAATTGTGAATTAATTTTCAAGCCACAAATCAAAGATTTCCAACATTTATCAGTATCAATAAGATAAAATAAATCCATTGAGTCTTTGTATGCTTTGCGGGTGTTTTTAGGTTTGCTAAATTTCTTGATTAAACAAATTAATCGTTATGTTGTTTGTTGGCACAATATTGAGCAGACGCAGTTTGAAAAATCTGTGCCAAAACCTGCACTAAATCATTTATTTCGAGTTTGAGTTAAACTGAAAAATCTTAATCTTGAATAACTTATTTGGGCTCTTATAACACAAAAATTTAGAGGTTTCAGTTTTGTATACGTTACTGGCTGTACAAAGCATTTTATAGAATACTTAAGCATTTTTCAGACAAAGTGAAATTCGAGAATTTAAATATTTTTGAAGCTATTACATAGAATACAATTTATACAATGGTATTCTATGTTGTGACTTATGGTACTTTAAAGTCCGCTGAAAATTATCTATCAGCAATTTGAGCAGAATGTTTTTTCAGTAGCGCCAACTAGAGCCAAGAGTGCGACTTAGCTACACACACGTCACAATCCTTTTTACGGGGTGGACTTCATTCATGCCTTTCATTCACTCATCCACAGATCGCAATTTAGACCTGAATCAGAACGATCACCCCTGATCCAATACCCCCAGTGGTATTACACTCGACATGGAGGACTTTGTGACCACGACAGATTTATGCATTCGCCAGCCACCACACACACGAGGAGTCTTCGGCCCGCGGGGTTCGAACTCGCAACCCAAGGAATGCGAATCCAATGCCCTACCAACCAGGCTATCCCGACCACACAATGCTATTCTATATCATAGAATACAATTCATTATATGCAATACCCAAGTATTCGATAGAAAAAATTTTATTTAGGCAATATGACCCGATTATAAAGCTGTTATTACAGAGTCGCATACTACGGAAGTACAATTATTTCGGAAAAAGAAAATTTCAAAAGTCTGGAACATACCAAAAAGCCAAGAGTTATACACTAGGTCAAGGAAATTATAAATCGTCAAAGTATTTCCTAATACACCGGTTTGCCACTTTGCAAATTAAGCATTAGCAAGTTTTAATCATTTCTTACTTAGCCAAAAAACAAAAACAAAAAACGTGCGAGTATTTTAAAGAATGCCAGATTTTGCTGGCAACAGATATACAAAGCAACTCCCTTGTGTGTTCCAGCATCCATTTCCGAACTACTCGACGCGATTTTTAATGAATTGTTTAGCTTGTTACAAGAACCCTATGTCATTAAATTATAGCCAATCATGTCTGTGTTACAGAATCCGAATGTTAGTTTTTCAAGTTAATAAGCTTAAAAGGAAAAGAATGGCATTAAATACTTTTATATTTTTAGATGTATACCAATAAAGTGAAGAAAAAAAACCTGAAAATTCTAGATTAAATTTTGTACAAGTTTCTACTTGAAAGATCAAATAATTTAGCCTTGAAATTCAACTGTCGTCTTCCGCACACATTTTATTTAGAGGAGAATAAATCATTTAACTAAAAAATTAATGAGCCTACTGATAATTTTTTTTAAGTAACTACATTAAAAACACGATGCATTTTTCAATTAACATTTAAACTCGACTTCCATAGACGTGAAAGAATGGTATAAATTCTATGATTCGAATTAACATGCTTCGTATTCTTCAATTAAAAGCATTCGCTCCAATTCACTCGTTTGGAGGCTAGGAGAGGGTCACAAAATAGGTAAACTAGGAAAATGATATGCTTGCGTTATAAGAGTACGATTAAGTTGTATAAAGGCTTAAACGTTTTGTCACTTAAAAGCATTTGCCTTACACCCGCGCGCCCGAACATCAAAACTACTGTACGACTATTTCCACACGAATAATTACAGAATTGACGAACAACTAGTTTAGTTCTAATAACACATTTTTGATAGCAAAAAAATATGCTAAACGCCGTTTAAAAAATTACTACCGCTTGAGCACAGTTAAAGCTGTTACTCTCCCCCCCCCTTCCCTCTGGGAAAATTTAGGTGTACTTCATCTAAAAGATTAAGAATGGGTGAAATGGAGTAATTGGACCGTCCGGATTCATATTTCGAGTTCTACTGTACATTAAACATGAAATAGTCTTAGAAACAATGACAAACGTTAAGAAAATTGATCTATTAAGAAAATCGAACGTTCCATCTATTTTAAATAGCATTATCTGCATAATAGCTAAAATAAAGGCAGCAGTTTCTAAAATTTCATCCAACTTGACTTGTTTTAGATATTTCTTTTGGTCCTAGAAACCATCTCGGAACTCATTAAGAAAGGAAAGGGGCGGCTCTTGCCGACTTTGTCATGTCATTTTTAACAAATTCTAAATAGTATTTCAATTCAGTATTTTAATATTTAAAAATAAATTTCAAGTATTTGAGAATAAAATTGCATTAGAACATTCGATTTTCAACAAGACTTCAATACAAAGTAATTTTATATACATATATATGTAAATATATTATAACAGTTGGGCGGATGAATAGAAGAAGCTTTTCAAAATTTTTAACTTCGATTTATTTCACTTTGGGAAGCATCTTGTATACCAGAAGCGATGATAAAACTGACACCGGTTTACATCGCGATACAAGTGCAAGAATACCAAAAAATTTTCCCTTCGGTGATTTTTATGCGAGATTTTGATAGGGACACGTGTCTATTTTAAAAAAAAAAAGGAATTTTAGGTATTCTTAAAAGAATGGTGTAAGCATTAAGGATTTTTATCACTTTACTCGGAGCGTGAGAAAATGCCGAGACTAGGAGTTTTAAAGTGCGTGTAAAATTAAATAAAAAGTGGGAATTGGATCAGGAAATAAGAACATCTTAGAATAAAGGTAATATGGGTAAAATTAAGATAAAAACGAAATTGGGATTTGAATTCGATTAAGAGATCAATATATATAGTATAATCGTCAAGAAACTTTCATTGCAAAATTCATGAATCTCCACTTATTACGTTTCCCGACTTCGAAAAACTAGTTTGGATGCGTGCTGATACGTTTTTTTTAAAAACAGGATAAATGAAATACAAAATAGGTAAACGAAATTTAACATGTGGTCCTGTATATTCGAATTTCCTTTTTGAACACTTTTCATCTTCAAATACGTTTATTTTTTATATGAAACTAAACACAAAACGAAACGCATACAAAACAGTCGACAGAAATCATTTCATCTGTTTTGGATATTAACCACTTCCACTGAAGACGCTCCGTTAGCACGATTATAGGCATCAAACTCACTTCTCTATTCTGATGGGTGTAAAACATGCTTACTGATACGCAAGAAATCGCAGTTAAATTCACGCATTCATTCATTTTAAACTAAGCACAGGCAAGACAAACGGTAGAATTTGCAATTGCCTTACAACAGATTTATTTAGATTTTAAAATTAATCATTTTTAGTCAAGTCCCTTTGAAAAGTTAATTTGAGTACTGAAAGTAATAAATTCGATACTGAGAATCCACATAGAACGAATGCTTTAAATAATTCGCGATACTCAATGGCATTAAAAAAAATAACCTAAATAGGATTTTAATTTTCAGAAATCTCCAAACTCTAACAAATCCCAAATTGAAAGGTATAGTTTTTATCAGGAAAAACTTGGATAGACACAAGTTAGCCGTCAAAAATTTTAATTAAAAAGAATACTTTCTTCAAGCAAAATCCACTTCCATTAGCCCAAAAAGTAATTTAAATTTCCGAATACTAAATTACACATGTAAAGATAATTATTTAATTGCAGCAAAAACAAAATCCATGTTACTAAAACAATTCCAAAACACTTTTATTACACATTTTTAACATGAGCTAGAACATGCAACTACTCACCAGACGTCAATCTCCAGGAAGAGCTCTTAGCTTCGACTGAGGTCTGCGAATATGAACTGATGCGATCCGCTCCGTCAGCTGAAAAAAAAACGTTTTCTCACGAGATACGGTCACAGTTAAGTGGTGTGACCACAGGCCTCCCTCTTTCTGACCCTTTTCCAGAGCATTCACTGGTGTCGCAGTCACTGACACAACAGCGGCCAAGTGCGAAAATGTAAACAAAGACACCCTTTCTGGAAGGTCTATTGGAACCGGGTTCGAATTTCGAATTCAGTTCTATGACAGCATGATTCGAAATTCTTATTATATAAGTACAATACAAAATTTAATTTAGTTCAGTTAAAAAGGCGTCCCAAATTGTTTAGTTTAATTATATTAATATCCTGTTTTGAAGCAATTCTAATACTATTTCGGGACGGATTTCGTAATTTTGAACCACTGTCAAATAACGAGGACGTCACATGAGTTAGCTTCCTTCTTTTTGAAATGATGAGAACTAATTTGAACGGATTTCATCATTTTGAAACATCCTTATATGACGATGACAACACTTGAGGCATCACTTCTTCTCCAAGAATAAGGTCAAATGCCACGCTGAGTTTGACTATCACTATCTTATGGGCAATATATACATTAGATGGAAATATGACTCGAATCTGTGACCCTTCTATTACGAAACTGAAACTGTGGAACAAGACTTCTATGGCTATGTCCTGAGCAGCGATGGCCTGGTGGTAAGGTCTCGTCTACAGAAACGGAGGGTTCCAGGTTCGAGACTCCATTCCACCATAGAATCATCGTGTAAGTGGATCTGGTGCAAGCTAAATCCATCGGGGTCAAACGTATTCCCGCTGGTATGGTGCGGAAATTTGTGGAGGGGAGTGTGGGCTCAGTTGTAGTCCTCAACATCTGACTACTCTTTAAAATTACGAGTTCTGTCCCAAAAACAGCCCTGTTTTGCTTTAAAATACAACATTAATAAAACTAAACTGAGCACAATAGGTGATGAATGTCAATGGATTGGTTATAGGATTTGCAATCTTTAGATTCAGTTCCAACCAATAGGACACTGTATTCTTCCCAATCCCCAACCCCAGCATACAAAAGAGAGAAATAGAAATTACAGTAATTATTTTTTAGTACTCTAAAATTTAACACGTTGACTACCAATCACAAGGGTCTTGTGCACGTTAAAACCGTCCAGGCCAAACGTCCTCCAGCTGGTATGGTGTGGAGAGGAGAGTGCCAGCTCAGGTGTCGTCCTCGTCATCTGACTGCGGTTCAAAATTACAAGTTCCGTCCCAAATTAGCCCTAGTGCTGCTTTAAAATATGAAGTTAATATAACTAAACCAAACCAAATCAAGCCAATCACGAGATATCTTGGGATGTTATCGGTTTGTTTTAAAATAAGCTCCTCAGTCAATGTGCTAGAAAGTTATTCTGAAATTTTACTTTCTATTATATGAAGTATCGAGAAAATATTGCAGATTTGAGATTTTTACGAATTTTCACTGCCAGATCTCCCTGAGTTCGAAAAACATATTTTTGAAAATTGTCCATTTGCCTGTCACAAAGATAACTCAAAAACGCTTTGAGCTAGACGGATGAAATTTGGTATATAGTCTTTACAACAAATTTGTAGACAGCAATCTAATTTTGAGCAAAATCTTTTCAGAGTAAGCCTGTTTGTCCAGCTGTCCGAATATACGATAACACCGTAACAACAAAACTTAGGGAGATAAGTAGATAAAATTCGGTACACATATTTAACATCTATAGTTTAACAATTTTGATTTGAACCAAATCCAGAAGGGATCTGTCTATCTGCACTTTCAGAAATATTTAGACGCAATGATTTAAATATATTAAATTTGTCATGGAATTTGTTGATTACAAGTGGAATTTTGTATTGTTTGTCAAATTTCTGTTTCAATCTATTGGGAAAAACGTGTCTAAAACACAAATTCAATTTTCGGATACTATTACTCGTATATCAGAGATTAATCGCCAAAACATTCGCCAAGGATGGCACAATAGATTAAATAAAAATGCTAAATTCATGCCAAAAATTAATATTTTGTATGCGGTCCTGTCATTTAGATTTAACCTTGGGCCTCAAGAGCAGGTCAGAGTAGTCAATGTGTGATTATCTTTATTTATAATAAAGATAAATGTGTGTTTGTATTTATTTATAATAAAAATGAATGTGTGGTTGTATTTATGTGTGTAAGAGTGCATATTGGCGCTGTGCAGATCAGACCATTTAACTTGGACCAACTTAACTTGGCACATATTTAGTTTGGAAGATGGAAATGTGTCCCTCGGTGCGATCTTTTAAAAATTAATTCAATATTGAGCTGAATTTAAACGTTTCTTCGTGATAATTTCGGCGAAAATATCATTATTCAAAAATAATTTATACATCATTTTAAATTTCAAAAAATATATTTTTAAAGATGATTGTTATTATTTTGCAGTATTATTTCCTCGATTCTTAGAAAAAATATCTGACAATATATTGAACACGAAATAAAAATAAATATTTAGCTTGTATGAATCCGTTATGCTTGCGGAGGGGAAAAAATAGCTTTTATCAACGTGTTGCCATTATGCTGAGAAAATCTGAAATTATAAGATTAGTTTAACTCTTACTGCAATCCGACCATAGAAAAGTGCAATTTTCAGCACGTGTCCATAAGAAATAAAATAAATACGAAACATGATATTTTCTGGAAAAATAAATGCAAGAAAAAGAATTTTTAAAATATTTTCATTATTAATTCGATCATTTTGTTTTTTTATACGCAAAGAAAAAAAAATACCAAAAGCTAATTTCTAAATCTTTAAAAATAAACATATACATTTAATAGTAAAACAATTGTTGGTTATCCAAAAGTAGTGATTTTCAAACCTACATAACTCGGTCAAATTTGATCACAGAAAATAGAAACGTGCTCTCTTTAAAAATTTGTATTTATTTGAAGTTGAAAAGTCAAGAATATTTCATTGAATAGGACACTTTAGGAATAAAAAGCTGTGCAAAATTTAGTCCTTAATTTTTTCAGAAGTACATTTATTAAGTGAAATAAATTATTATTTAAGTCATTTAAATCACTTTGAAAATGGAACTAAAAATTGAATCTTATGATGAATAGTAGAATATTTTATAGAATAATCCTTTCAGATATATTATTATTTATAAAATTTCTTTTGTAATACATAGAAGACTTCAAAGCTGAACGATTCTGTTTTCTGTCCTCATACTTTTTTTAAAGTTAATGAATGAAAAATCAATCATTATAATAGTTTTAGCAAAGACACTTTTGTTTTAATTGAAGTTTAATCATTCCGTTTCAAATTAAAACTCAAAATTTTACGAGAACTGACTGGAAATTAGAGATATATATAGTACAATGAACAGAATGGCTTAAGACTTCTATAAAAATATGCGTTATATGATTATAGCCTCAAAATATTTTGCTTAAGAAAGCTAATTAGAGACTAAATTGAATAAAATATTGAGAATTTTAGCGAGCTTTAATTACGGTGAACCAAATGGTCGTCAAAGGCGGTTGTAACGCATTGAAAAAAACTGATACTTGTGAATTATTAACCGCGCGCCATTATCGAACAATAATTATGAAAGAGCATATTTTGCGATTAATCGCCGGGATGTGATAAATGCATCACAAAATCAATATATTTTTTGGTAGCCTTTTTTTCCCCAACAGGTTGAAATTAAAATTTGACGCAGAAGCTCACATATCAAATTTCATTCACCTAAATTGTACATTCTTTAAATATCGCATTTGCGTGCATGTAAAAGTATTGTTACAAACCTGCAATTCGGCTTCCCAGCATAGTTTGTTCCATCATTGGAAAGAAAGTTTTACAGTCATCTGAATGGGACGGAGTCCAGGTGTGCGTCGGAGGTCCCAGAGCTTGGCGACCATTTGGCGACTTGGCGACGAATTTGGCGACTTTGGCGCCAAAATAGATAATACCCGAAACTTCGAGAATTTTCCCGATCCGTCCAGTAGGAACCGAGATACGCCTCGAACGTTCCTGATTGGTTGAGAGGCTTCTAGCCCCGCCTCCTGAGACCTATAAAAGGAAGCGGCCGCCGCTGCCAAAGGAGACGACGGAGTAGTCCGAAGACGGAGCGGAAAAGCCAGTAGTCAGAGTGGACGGAGTGGTCGAAGAAGAGTAAGCGGAATCGACGGAGCGAAGTCAGTAGTTAGAGTCGGAGAAGTAGAAGACGAAGTAGTCGGAAGCGACTGAGTCAAGCTAGTGCTGAACTGAGCTGTGCGCTACTGTCTGCAGTAGATTCTGGTTGTATGCTGCTGTGTGTGCTGTTGTATGCTACACGTCTCGGGTGAAGATAGTCTTTTCTGTGCTGTATATAGTTGTCGCTTTGTGCTGTCCTGTGTGTCTTCGTGTAAATAAACGTCGTTGTTTTATTTTCTACTGCCGTCTGCTGATTGAGCGTTCTACACACCATATCACTTCCACTATCCAAACGAACCCCGGTAAAGAAAATTTCGTAAAAGTATAGACCGACATATGGTCAAACTCTTGAAGGATTTGGATCAAAATCGGGTACGTATCTGCTCTTAAGAACTGTGTACAAAATTTTATTTGTTTATCTCTTTGCGTTTTTTAGTTATCGTGTTCATTTGTACTTGGACGGCAGGACAGATGAACTTCCTCTTAACGGATTCTATAAATTTAGTTTAAAACCATTTACCAAATTTCAGTTGTCAATCTCAAAGCGTTTTTGAGTTTTCGTTTCCACATATAGGCAGTTATAATTCAAAAAAAAACTGTTTTTCGGTGAAGGTTTTTTATTATTATTATTATTATTAATCCCTGGCATGCAGTTAATAGCATTCGAAAATCGAATTTGAGTTTGAAGCATTCTTCCAAACCGATTGGAAGAAAAATCTAACACAAAACTACACTTGTAGTCACAAAATCAAATGCGAAATTTAGTATATTCAAATTATTCTGTTCTGTGGTGGTATGTGGATTATTATGATCTGTGCAGGAAGCAACAGGGCGAATGTTGTAGGAAACATTTCTTTAATAATCACATTCACACACTAAACAATTACAAACACAAAGACAAGACATTTACGCGCGCGCTTCACAGTTCAGCGTCACATCTCCTTCTCATTACAATCGCAATGCATTATGGGATTACATATGGGATGGCTTAATCAGGTATCGCCATCTAGTATCCAAAAGAGAAGATAAGTGTAATGCAACTGCTACAGTTCTTGAATTATCGAGTTTAAATATTTTTGAATGTACAGATTGTCAGATGGTCAATCCCCTGTTGAATTTGGCTCAGCATTTAATAGGTGCCTATGTTACCATGGAAGACCAAAATCTGGATTATGTCGACTTCTACCGATAATGTCAACATTCACACAATCGCTTTGTGCGTATCCGAAACATTTGCTAAAAATGTTTCCTTATTTTTCACTTACACCGGCAGATGTCGATATGCACTGATGGTGAATGTTGAATATGTCAAAGAATACGCCATTTTCTTCTCCGTATTACAGAAGCGATAAAGCATCACAAAGGTGACGTAACTCTTTCCTCTCTCTTGGTGAGAGGTGTGACCAATCACAGTGAAGACAGGAATTCGTCAATCTGTAGAGGAGTTTTCACTGCATTACTAAAGCCGAGAATTTAAATGCCGTTGTAGATTTCAAAATACAGCCCAACATTTTTTTTTTTTTTTTGACAAGTAGCTTTAGATTCTAGAGTGAAAAGAAAGGATGCTCAGTATTACTTGCCTTCTTAATAATGATAGCAATTATATTTTAAAAAATGATAAGAAATAAGATTTTATTTTTAAGTTTAGCCAACGAAATACTTGGTATTTATACTTTAGTGCACTCTTCTGCTGTAATCAAGCAACTAGGATTTGCGGTGAAATAATCACTCCAGAATAACCAGAATAAGAATATTTTTGCTGCATTTTCAAATCGTACTATATTATTAAGGGAGGAGGAAATCAAAAACAAAAATATCAAATTTTTGTTAAAATAAAAAAATTGTAATAATATTCAGTTTTTTTTTTTTTTTTTTTTTTTTTCATTCACAAAAAACGGTTTCAAAAAATTTCCATTTATTTTTAAGCTATCAACTTTTGAATTAGACCCTTTAAATTTATTTTTATATAATAACGAAACTTCAACATCATATATCTTTGTTTGTAGTCATCTTTATTCTCTCATTTCGACCCCCACTAAAGCACATCTCTACTTGTCGACAAACACCGGTGATGGTCAGAATGTATAAGATTATAGTCAAATATTCGGTCCTTCCCTGACGTATTTGGTATGTGTTGGCATTTACTGGTGAAGTCGACATTCTCCAGATTTCAGTCTTTCTCAGTAGCATCTAAGCTATAAATATTAAATCTGAGGGCCGAATTGCATTTATCTAGCTCTCTTCGTTATATAGTTATCATGTTTGCTTATATTCAAATAATCGGACAGACAGATTTCCTCCGAATAGATTTTGCTAAATCTGATAGAAAACCATATATCAAATTTCATTCGTTTAGCTCAAAGCGTTTTTGAATTATCTTAGTCATAGACAGGCCGATGCTCATTTTCCTAAAATGTGTTTTTTTGAACTCAAGGTCTAAAACTTGGGGAATCGAGTTCGAATTTTTTTTACGATTGCTATACTTTCTCTATACTACGTATACGAGAAAGTAATAAATGTTCTGGTTCTATCATTAAATATTAATTATATTCCGATAAGAAATGTTTTATCATTTTTATTTTCTCCTAAACAAAGTATACAAGTATTGTAATCGCCGACAAATTTAAGCTCCAGATTTTAACGGAACTCTACATGTCGAACCGCTCTGAGTTAGAAAAACTCATCTTTAGCATTATCTATATCTGTTTGTGAATAGGGTTTATATAAAAACCGACTTTTAAAAAATCGGTTTTCGAATTCAATATTTCCAAAAAACCGGTTTTAGCCGGTTTTCGAATTTTTGTCAAAAAAAAATAGAATAAGGGAAAGTATTTTATTTAATTTATATAAGATCACAAAAAGCGAAATCAATATCAAAGTCAGAATATATAAAAATAATAAGGATTACATATATTTATTACTTACACAAAATAACGAAAACTCAAACAAAAATTTCAAATAATATTTATATTATTTTCACTAATTTTAATATCTCTTAAGAAAATAGGATTTTAAAAAACATAAAATATCCACTGAACGATGACTAAGTCTTATTCTTATTTTGGACACAATATTGCATGAAATCGAAAATACTCGTTCACTAGCTAATGAGCTGGTTTTATAGTTTTCATGGCATCAAATAACAATTCTAAGTTCTTTTTGTTCTTTTATTTGTTACCTCAAATAATGAAAGTTCAGCTTTCAGTGTCTTTGGATTTGTAAGTTTTTCTTCAGGGTTTCCAAGAAACTTATGAATTGATTTTTCCTTTTTGAAAAAGCATGTTGTTGTTTCTTATGCACTTGCCATGGACAAGCCCGCTGTTACGAAGACAGCGATTTAAGACGGTGGGGGAGCGTCTCTTGCTTTTATAGTAGCGCCAACTAGGGCCAAGAGTACGACTTCGCTACTCACATATCACTCATTCGCTTTCACAACCCCTTTTTACAGAAGGGCACAGCTCAGGTGTCGTCCTCGTCATCTGACCGCGGTTCAAAATTACAAGTTCCGTCCCAAATTAGCCCTAGTGCTGCTTTAAAATATGACGTTAATATAACTAAACCAAACC
>JAPMOR010003224.1:187102-202818 GCA_026543865.1 Argiope aurantia | reverse complement strand
TATTTGTTATATTAGCACATGAAATTTTTTTCTCAAATGCTGAAATTCAAGAAAGATTTGACATCACTTGATTAATTACTTAAAGTTAAATTTTAATCAAAGTTAGATCATTACTTTGAGACCTATCGAAGTATTATCAAAAGACATATTAAAATAAAATTGAAATTAAAATTAAATTTGCTCGATTTCTGAAAGAGAGAAACTTTTTTTTATAGAATTGAATTGAGTGACAGCTACGATTTGAAAAGTCGATGCCTTATATGTTTCTCATGCCCTATATAAGAAATATGCAAAATTTAGATAAACTCAGCTCTTTAGTTTTGAAGAAGACGTGGAACATTAAAAGGTGTCCCTCCCCCCCAAAAAAAGTGTAATAAGTATTTATTTCCCTAAATATTGCATCTAGGCATGTCCTTTTATTGATAAAGTTTAAATAAATAAATTCTGAAAATGTATGAAAATATTTGGATTTTCTGCAGGGAGTTAATAAAATAATTAGAAAAAATTTGAATTTTATATTATCTACATAAAGAAAAAATATTAGAGAATAAAAAGTGTTCCTTTGATTTATTTAACAACTTTATTACATTTATTATAAAATATTTTTTCACAATATTTCATAATTTTATCTACAAAATTTGCAAAGATATTCTTTTTTATAAAAATTTAGAAGCCTAATCACTAATTTAGATGAAAATAAATTTATTTAGGAACTGCAAAATTATTCAATAAAAAACAAACAGTCCTATAAAAATATTTTATTAGTACATCATCCCATCATTATGTCTTCAAAGACATTTGCTAATTAAGTGTAATATGGTTCTCTTCGGAGTTTAAAGAAAGCAGATTTCTTATTTTAATTTTAAAAGTGGAAAAAGTACTCGATTGAATATTATGAGAGAATGAAAGAAATGAGTTTGATTGAAATCAGAAGAATAAAATATTGTTACATATTGTGTATGGAATTAAATTTATAGAAAAAGCATTAAATTAAAAAACAGATGTGTTGCCTTAGAAGCTTTCTCAAATGTTCTTTAACAAAGATTTTATCTTCTCTTCCTCCTTGTATAAATTTCTGGACCTTGGATAAGCCTAAAGGCTTAGCAAGGCGTTGAAAAATTATAGTTATGAAATATGGATATTTGACGTGAATTCAGCAGTTTTATTGCATCTATGTGATAATATATATCTTGGACACCTTTGGCCACTGAACTACCACAAAATTTTCCAAAAAAAACAAAACCTACAGTTGTAGTTACAAGATAATATACCAAATTTCATTGATTTAATTCATTGCGCTAATATTCTTCCAAAAGTATATATATAACATATAGTAATCGATAGATGGTGGATCCTTTCACAAATTAAATCACAATTTTGAAAGCATTTGCATTTTCAATCGTATACCAAATTTTACCCGTCTAGTTCTTTGGGTTTTGCAACTATCGAGTATAAGATAGATTTCTTGCGAATGGATTTCGTTCAAAATCTGAAAAAAAAAGTCTAAAAATGTAGTCATAATTTCATATACCAGATTCCAACTATCTACTTCAAAGCGTTATTTTGTTTGCGGACAGAAAAATAGAATGCCAAAAATGTGTTTTTCGGATATGGAGAGATCTGAAACGAGCAGATTAGTGAAAATTTTGAATTCGAAATTTTTCATGATTACTTCGTATAGGGAATGAAATAGAGTCTATGCTGGCTTTGAACGACATAAGGGAGAATTCTTTTGGACTTGAAATATACACTGGTGTGCAAAACTTAAGAAACAAGTATGTTTTTTGCCATAACTTCACAAGAAATCATCTGAGAGACATGAAATTCAGAAATGAGATACAGCATTTTGTTCTGAAAGAATGACGAAAGCATAGTTGCGCAGAAATGAATACAATGCATACAGTATAGAATCAAAAAAAAAAAGAAGGCTTTATTGAACTTATAGTATCGTTACACATGATTGTCTGTCCAAGAGGAAGAACAGCAAGCAGATGTTCCTTAGTATGGGATATGCCCTCCCCTTACTGCAATGGTGGCTTCGCACCGTCTCCCCATACTCAGCACCAGATTGTCCAACAGTTCTTGAGGTAAGAGGGCCCATTCCACAATTAGCATCTGTTTAAGTTATCGGGTGTTCCCAGAAGGATGTAATCGTGCCGCAAGGCGTCTCCCCAAAGCATCCCACACATGTTTTATCGCCTTTAAATCAAGGGAGCACGCCGGCCAATCTATTCGAGTGATATCTTCACTTTCCAGGAGCTCCTCAACAGCATGAGTCCTGTGTGGCCGTGCATTGTCATCCATAAAAACGAAGTCTGATCCAATGGCACCTCGGAACAGACGCACATGGGGAAGGATCAACTCCTGACAATAGCGATCTCCAGTTACAGAACATCTGTCGAAAACGTGGAGCTCAATCCGCCCGTTCATTATAATGCCTCCACAGACGACAACTCCAGGACCACCGAAACGGTCTCTTTCCGTGATGTTTTAAGCGATTCCCAACGCCAGTTGATTTGGAGAGAGATCGGGACACGGTTTCATCACAGTAACATCACGGAAAGAGACCGTTTCTGTGGTCCTGGAATTGTCGTCTGGGGAGGCATTATGATGAACGGGCGGACTGAGCTCCACGATTTCGACAGAGGCTCTGTAACTGGAGATCGCTATTGTCAGAAGGTGATCCTTCCTCATGTTCGTCTGTTCCGAGGTGCCATTGGATCAGACTTCGTTTTTATGGATGACAATGCACGGCCATACAGGACTCATGATGTTGAGGAGCTCCTGGAAAGCGAAGATATCACTCAAATGGATTGGCCGGCGTGCTCCCCTGATTTAAAGGCGATAAAACATGTGTGGGATGCTTTGGGGAGACGCCTTGCGGCACGATTACATCCTTCTGGGAACACCCGATAACTTAAACAGATGCTAATTGTGGAATGGGCCCTCTTACCTCAAGAACTGTTGGACAATCTGGTGCTGAGTATGGGGAGACGGTGCGAAGCCACCATTGCAGTAAGGGGAGGGCATATCCCATACTAAGGAATATCTGCTTGCTGTTCTTCCTCTTGGACATACAATCATGTGTAACGATACTTTGAGTTCAATAAAGTCTTTTATTGTTTGATTCCATACTGTATGCATTGTATTCATTTCTGCGCAACTATGCTTTCGTCATTCTTTCAGAACAAAATGCTGTATCTCATTTCTGAATTTCATGTCTCTCAGATGATTTCTCGTGAAGTTATGGCAAAAAACATACCTGTTGCTTAAGTTTTGCGCACCAGTGTAGTTACAACTTGTATGATACACAGTAATATATTAATCATGGTATCTGTAATATTTCTTATTATTCATTTAATTTTATTTAATAACAAACAACAATCTCCAAAATAAATGCAATCAGTTTGCAATCAAACTGAGTTATTTCTCTTTTGAAATGGAATTTCAGGTATCACATGGCGCATCACCTTTTTCAAATATGTAGTTTTGAAATTACTTTTAGATCAAGAAAACGCCAGAAAATAGTCCCGGTACCAACAGGTGCAGAAAATGAAGTTCAGATTAATTAATTAAAGGACGACATTCTTGACAGCAAACAACATTGTTGAATAGTTTAGTGGCTTGAGGTGTTTTAATTTTCTAATGAGTGATGGGACACCCCCTCAAGAGATATAAATGGTTAATTGAGTTTTGAAGCATCCTTGGGAGATGATAGATTTCCTTTTAATAAGTCTCATTAATGAATACGCAGATGATATAAATTTTATAAAGTTATTTCTAGTAGTAATTATCTTTTAGGTATTTTCAGATTAATTTCAATATTTTAATTTCAAAATTATTCTGAAACCGAAGTATATATTCAAAGCTCTTTCTGAAAGTTATTTACTTATAATTTTTAAGCCGGTAGATATAAAAATATGCTACCAATTGGAAAAAACGCTATAAATGATATAAAAAACTGTATTTTGTTCGGCTGCACTTGAAGGGCATTACCTGAAAAAGTTTACAAAGTTTGAATTTTTATAAGTTTCCCTGATACTTTTTATTTGTCATATGTTTACTATATTTTAGTCATACATAATGAACCAATTTTTGATTAATACGTAATATATTATTTAACATTTTTATTTAAAATGTAAAAAATTTAAATAAATGTAAAGTTTTTAAAAAAGTCTACAACTAGAACTGTTTGAATTATGAGAATTTGAATACCATTATTTTATATGATTTTAGACCATTTCAAGGGCTACCTCAAGGATGATTTATCAATTAACATACTAACTTCCTAAAGACAGTCATTTATTGGTCTAAAAACAATGAAATTCAGAATATCATATATCTTGGACAGTTTTGAAAAGAGACATATTAAAATTCCTCATTTGAAAATACTATTTTATCGAATGTATTTTACTAAATATGGCTAATAAGATAGGAGCAATTTATAAAAAAATTGAATTTGATAATTTTTTCAATAATAAATTTATTAATTCAATTATTATAAACTATAATTCTGTAAATCAATTTTCCAATTATTTACCCTTATTTTAGATGATTTTAGATTATTTCCAGCTCGTCTCAAAGATGATTCTTTAATTAGCATACAGACTTCCTAAAGGCAGTCGTTGATATGTATAAACAAGGAAATTCGGAACATTATATCTTGGTCAGTTTTGAGACGAGATACATTAAAATTCCTCGGTTGAAAATATAATTGCATTGCATATATTTTACTAAATATGGCTAAAATGACAGGTGTAATTTATAAAAATTTGTATTTGATTTTCTTTCAATAATATTTTTATTAATTCAAATAACAAACTACAAATATTTAAGTCAGTTTTCCAATTATTTACCCTTATTTTAGATGATTTTAGATAATTTCGAGCGTTATCTCAATGATTATTCATTAATTAGCATACTGACTTCCTAAAGGCTGTCGTTGATTGATCTAAATCAATGAAATTCTGAACATCATATCCAGGTCTGTTTATTAAACAAACACATTAAAAATTCTTGGTTAAAAATATTAATTGAAATAATTTTCGTGAATTGAAGTAAATTTTGAGTACTAATAATATACAGTGGCTCCCGAAATTGAGTATATACTATACTCTTTCTTCTTTAATTTTATTATTTTTGATCTTAACTTTCCTATTTATGGCTAATATTTATAAGGACGACAAAATATAGATTAACAAGAGTATTAGGATAATAAACAAAACGGAGAAATCAATAATATTTTTATTACAATAATTTGTATGTCAAAGTTGCAAATTTCAAAGTCACAAAATTGAGTATACACCTTACAAAATATGCGACTTGACTATCACTGCTTATTTTCAAACGAATAAGTAAAATATTTCTGTTACTTTAATTGGCAATTATTGATTTCCAAGTGAAAACGAACGTTTTGATTATCACAATTAGCTCCAAAAATGAAACAAATGTTGAAATTCGGAAACTTGTTATTCGATTGTCTGAAGATGGTAAATCTCCTCGAGAAATTGCAAGGGAAATTCAACGCAGTCACGGATGCGTTCAAAAAATTATCCAGAAGTATAAAATGTATGGACAAATTGCTAATAAACCTGAAAGAGGAAGAAAAGAAATCCTCAGTGCCATGACCAGGAGAAGAGTTATTCGAGAGGTAGCAAACAATTCTAAAGTGAGTGCTACAAAAATTGCTGCATCTACTTCAAGAACAATTGGAAAGAGTGTTTCTGCAGAAACAATTCGAAGAGTAACCGAAAAGTAAATTATAACGGTCGCGTAGCCAGAACAAAACCATTCATTTCCAAAGTAAATAGAGAGAAAAGAATTTAATTTGCTAAAAATCATATTTCAAAGCCTCCTGACTGCTGGAAATAAGTAATATTCAGTGATAAAAGTAAGTTCAATATTTTTGGTAGTGACGGTCGATGTTATGTTTGGAGAAAGTCCAATTCTGAACTTATTCCTAAAAACACCAATACTTCTGTCAAGCATGGAGGTGGTTCACTTCTTGTATGGGGCTGTATGTCTGCAAAAGGGGTGAGAAATTTAATTTTCATTGATAGAATCATGGATAAAATTAAATATTTGGATATATTGAAGAGCAATTTAAAACAAAGTAACCAGTATTTGGGTTTAGGGTCAAGCTTTCTGTTTCAACAAGATAATGATCCGAAACATACAATTAAAATAATTAAGTTATGGTTGTTGTATAATCCTAAAATGCAATTGCACACTCCTCCTCCATTTCTAGATCTCAATATGAGTGAAAATTTGTGGGTACAATTAGGAAAATCAGTTCAAAAACACGATATTAGGGGCAAGGAACACTTAAAAAGAGTACTACAAGAAGAATGGGGGAAAATATCTTGCGAAACAACTCAAACTCTTGTCAACTCAATGCCACACCGTTTAGAAGCTGTTCTAAATGCAAAAGGATTTGCAACAAAATATTAATTTATCTTTTTCTCTTTTTGTTGACAGATTTTGCAAGATGTATACTCAAATTTGCGACTTTGGAATTTGTAACTTTGACATAAAAATTACTGTAATAAAAATATTTATTCCTCCGTTTTGTTTTTTAGCCTAATACTTTTGTTAATGTATATTTTATCGTTTTTATAAATATTAGATATAAATAGTAATGTTAAGATCAAAAAGAATAAAATTAAAGAAGAAAGAGTATAGTGTATACTCAATTTTGGGAGCCACTATAATTCCCCATTCACGAATACCCCCAAAAGCGTAAAAATATCAAACTACCATTTAAGGAATGCAAAATACTATTAATCATATCTATGAATTTTTAACTTAATATTATGACATTTTACATAAATCTTTAATCGCAAATAAACACAGCAAAAAGATCTTTGAAGCATTTAAACTTTAGACATTCTTAAATGCGCCTTATTTTTTTTTCGCTTTTTATTATTATTTTTTAATATTAAAAAGAATAAAGTTGCAATTTTTATTTTAGTAATTTAATCAAAAAAGGACTTCTAGTCTTGTTTTAGAATTCTCATTACAATTTCATATTCAACGGAATTAATATTGTGTTGCAATTATTTGAATAAAATCGAAACTAAAACTGATTCCCATATTTATTTTTAAAATTAAAGATAAATCTTATAAAAGAAATCTTAAAAGTTAAGATACATGGATCATTTGGAAGATCTGCAATTTGCAATTGTATTCCTTTATAGAAAAAAATGTAAATCAAATATTGTTTAATTGTTTTTATTAACTAATTATTTAAAAACGATTATTTTATTTATATAAGCATGCAATTTGGATATCAAATTGCAATTTTGTGTTAATTTCAAATTTAATAAAATATTTTAAAAAAATCTTTGAATAATATGAAGTAAGATTTTTTTGATTAGAAATAAAAATGAATCTGAATGTATTTAAAACATGTTAAACTCAAATAAACTAAATATTGAAAATCAAGAAAGTCATAGTTTATTTAGAAAGGAGCGATAAAATGAAGGCTTATAGAAAATAAAATCAACAAGCATACAAAAATCTTTAAAAAAACATATTTAAAAAAAATACTTAGAGGATTAAAATGATATTCACAGTCTTTAATAAAGAAATAAAAATTTCTTTTCTAACAAAATATAGATGATTTAAATCACCGCCATATTTTGGAATAAAATACCATTAGAATCCGTTCATTTTTCAGATTTTTAGCACCAATGTCGAGTATCCAGCAAATTCATCAATCAATCATTCTTAAATTGAGAAAGTTCAGATATTTACAAACTTTTCAAAATAAATGTAAAGCTTGTTTCATGTCATTTGATTCGTTGCATATACAATATTGCTTCCAGTTTGTTCACGCATGCCGACATTAAAATGTTCACGGACAAGAGAATTTCCAATATCCGATTGACGGAAACGATGAAAAACTCGATAGCAGATATAATGCAGCTGTCAATTATCACGTGAATGAAGTCCAGCTCTTGATTTATTTTTAGAAAACTTGCTTGAATACTATTCATATCTTTACACATATGAATCAAATTTCGCGTAAGATACATTCTGTCTACTCTGGATATTTGGTTCGAGCTCTTACTGCAATATTCATGAAATTGTATAAATTTACTTGCTATTGGTTCATAGGCCTCAAAATATCTTTGATAGCTTTTTTGTAAGATAACGAAAGCGCTTGATAATCCAGTTTCCTCTAAAATATTGGAAAACTCTTCGCTTTCCAACTTTCTGTCAGAAGACATGTATAAATCGTTGATCAAGAATGCCAAAACTTAAAAAAAAAAAAGAAACAGCGGTTTGTTTCTATGTGCAGATCTGATGCATGTAATGAAATCTCAATAAAAATATTCTCTAAAGGTTACGGAGCTCCAACTACATTCGTTTTGATTTATTGATTGATTCATTGAGGACTATTATATGTATTTGTTTAACTTGTGTTCTTCACACAATTTCGATGCTGCGTTCAGCAGAATTTACATTGAAACACTCGCTGGTGTACTAAAAATCTACTTATCTACATCACAATAAGTTCCGCCGGCGTCCTGCATAGGGGTAGCGCGTCTTCCCCGTGATCTGGGCGTCCCGGGTTCGAGTCCCGGTTCGGGCATGGTTGTCCTTCATTTGTTCTATCTGTGAGATGTGTGAATGTGCCCCCCTTTAAAAAGGGGCTGTGCAAGTGAATGTGATGCGTGAGTAGCAAAATCGTACTCTTGGCCCTAGTTGGCGCTACTAAAATAAGAGACGTTCCCTTTTGGCTTAAAATCATTGATTTCAAATCAGTGGGCTTGCCTATGGCAAGTGCCATTGGAAACAACAATAAGTTCCATCAATAAGCTACAAAAATATACACAAAGTGATTTTTTGAAAGAATATGAATCCATGGTTTAGTTTAGTTATATTAACTTCCTGTTTTAAAGCAATACTAGGGCTACTTCGGGAACAGTTTTATAATTTTGAACCCCATTCAGATGCCGAATACGACATCACCTTTGGCATCGATGAATTCAACGTGCACCACGCCATTCTTCGGGTCTAGAAATTTGAACCCTTCTATCCCGAAGACGATACCTTATCACCAGGCAACCGCGGCTTCTTAATATCCGTGTGATATCAATGGAAACATGTGGCTCTCTGCTGCTTTAGTAACAATTCCAATATATATCCGATTTACTACAGATTACAAATTACTTTAACCCAATATTTTTAATACTCGCGTAATTTAGACTCCCTACTTGGGAAAGAGGATCTCATTTTTTTTTGTTTTATTTTAATAGCCTCCACCAGTAAGTACTTCCTAATTATATTGTACTAGTTAAAATGCATAAATTAATAATTTTCGTGTTTTTTATTTGATTTGTCAGTTTTAAATTTTCGAAGTAGTTTTGTTTTGTCATACTATGAATTCATTCAAGCAGTTTTCATTTGTTTACCATTGCTTTCTTTGTGTTTCTAAAGGTGGAATATATTTTATTTAATTAACTTTGAAGTTAGGATAGAATTTCGCTAGTCGAAAGCATACATTTTTGAGTCCATATTCGAATGTTGTTCCTACTCCTTTCCAGTTTTCCCAGAATTCATACTCTTAGAAGAATGAAGAGAAGTGACTCATTTCCGGCTTCTACTTTTAGCGGCTCTAGATGCTTCGTAACAGGTTGGTTACCAATATCAATTATACTGTGAAAAATACCACAAAATTGTATCTATTTATTTGATACCAAAGATATCTGAGACTTCATTGAAAAAGCACTACTGCATGGATCCAGCAGTTAATTCAACAATTTATTGTAAATACAGCCATGATATTTCCTAGTAAATCTCATTATTGATTAAAAAATCTCCCGACGTGCCTTTTATATGCCACACATATTGCGTTAATTTTAGTACTTTTAATTGCAAAAAGGAAATAGGGCAATACCTGTCATTACTAATGCATTGGATACTGTTACCCAATACAATGTTGTTATTTCTTATGGCACTTGCCACGAACAAGCCCGCTGTTCAAAGACAGCTGATTTAGGCCTAAGGGGGAGCGCCTCTTGTTTTTATAGTAGAGCCATCTTGGGCCAAGAGTACGACTTGACTACTCACGCATCACTCATTCGCTTCCACAACCCCTTTTTACAAGAGGGCACATTCACACATCTCACAAATAGAACAGGAAGAAAAACCATGCCCAAACCGGGACTCGAACCCGGGACGCCCAGATCACGGGGAAGTTGCGCTACCCCTATGACAGGACGTCGGCACCCGATACAATAAAATACAGTACTGTCAAGAATTATACATCAATGAGTTCTACAGTATGAACCGAACGAGACCATAGAAAGTAATAAATCTCATTATACCCCTTTTATTAATATATATTACTTTCGGCCTGTTTTGATGTCATAGACATCTCGCTAATGTTTATATTCTGAATTATTAAAAGGAAATTGTGCAATCACAATCAATGAAAGTTTAAAGTAAATCTAGACTGTCAGCAAAGCAATCGAAATTTAAATTTAAAAATTTATATAATTTACGTGGATAATTATTTAGCACGATTTGTATCTGGCTAAGATATATTATTTTCTACCTTGTAGTCCACTTTAAAAACTTAATATATTAATCTTTTACTCTCAATCATATTTTTTGCTTTTTTTTCGAAATTTTACAGTTGATATAAAACTAAAATCCCGATGAAAAGACAACTTGACATCACTCCACCTGTCGGTAATGAAAGGTTTTTATCGATTGTACTGTACAGACAATAAATAGGCAGACAAGAAAACGACTTAATATTCCACATTTATCCAGATCTGAGCAATGATTAAAGTATGAAATATGTGAAAGATGTTTTAAATTGGATTGCAATATTTGTATCAAACAAAGGGAATGAAAGCGAGTTAATAAGAATGTGATAAAAGAAAAAAAAATCGCCGTGTTTAGTATTTTTTTTTCTTTTTTCGCGTATTTCTATACATTGAATTTCGGCTAATGCTAACATCTTTAAGTTGAATACATGGAATATTTTAATTCGAATTTCACTGATTTTATGATGTTTTTTAATTGCGTAAAAATACTACTAAATTCTAATTTTTCATTGATTTGAATCAAAAACTACGAAGAAAAAATACTTCTAAAGTTCTTTCAGTTCGCTGTACTGCTAAAGTCCGTTAAATTTATAAGATATTTGTAGACAAATTTATTAAGCGAATGGTTTTTTAAATATGAAGTTTTAATTTATCTAAATAATTATTCAACAAAAAATAATCCTTGCTTATTAAGAAAAATTTTAAAATAAGTAAAGTTTGAATCATATTTCACATTTAAAATTTTTACTATAATTGTTATCAATATCTTGCTAGTGTTTGGTTAAATTACTTATCTATTAAAATTATTTTATTAGATTATACATAAAATACTTCATTATTATTACTATAATGATATTTTTTATCATTATTACTGTAATGACTACTTTATTAAAACTTTTAAGTCTTAAAAATAAATTGCGAATGCTATTTTTAGCTAGAAATTGTTATTTTTGCTCTTGCTCGATCAATTCTTGAGTCACATTTTTCTTTACTAAAATTTATCGATGTACTGAATTTTTAGAGATATTTTCTTTATTTTGAGCTCTTTCAATTTCTGTTGATAGCAATAATATTTTTCTAACCACCATATCGCGTTTAAGATCTAATAAGCTATGTAAATGTAAAATTTTATTTATATAGGACAATGAGTCTCTACAGAGTCTCTCTCGTTATTTATATAATCATTAATTTAAATTTCTTAATATTATCACTATGAAACACTAATACATGAAAATAAAATGTAGTCAGTGGCATGGTAAAATCTACCCGGCACTGTAGTAAGCACAATATTCGAATTTTAGCGAAATAAACATGACAAAAATCTCTGAAAAAGCAAATAGAGGTAAAATCAGTTTATAACAGCAATTTTCATAGGATTATAAACCATATAATTCATATGAGCTATTCTCACAATGAAGATATCAATTATCAACATGATTAATACCAGTCACGAACAATAAAATTAAATCCTTCACTTTCTTCCAAACATTTCGCATGCCGTAATAAGAAAAATTCCCTTAAATTTGTAATTCTCTTTTCCTCTGTATCGAACAGTTGGAAGGAAAACTCAGTGCTATTAAGTATCAACATTCGAAGATCATCTAGTCCATATGCAATATCCAATAAAATATCTAACGTTTTAGTTATTAAAGCACGGATACAGTGCAAAAGTCTTTAAAGAGTCTGTGGAATTCTCCCGGGCAAATCCTCATTAAAATTAAGGGTTTTTAAGTAAATGCTTTCAACATTTTCCCAGAGCTTGTTTGCGGCCTCATAGTCCTTCAAAAAATCAAAATAGATTTTTTTCAAAGAATTCAGTCTATCTAGCTTCATATGGCACTATAATTTAAAAAGGGAGTTAGGTCAACAAATATTTTTCCATACAGGTAAGCTTAAGTATATAATGAGAAGAAATTCGAATTTCCAATGAGGTGAGCTCCAGGAAAGAATGATGTGCAAGAAAAGCAAATCATATATTTATGCTACTGAAACTGTGCTTATTTTCTGGCAAGAACTAGTTTAAATAGCACAAGAAAATTTAGTTCTCACATTTTTCGGAAATCCAACACGTAAGAAACATGCGTGTTAAAAAAGGACTAACAAAACACAGGTCATTTTTGCTGTTCATTTTGTCTATAATCTGCGCATGCATGAGTCTTTAAGCAGCGTTCACACGAGGTCAACTATTGCACGCAATCGAAACTTACGCCTCTTTCAAGAACATCACGTGGAACAATGGGCAATGTTTGTCTCCTCCGGACAACTATTTGCCATTGTCCCATTGCGTTCACATGATCTTCCTGACTTAGGCGTGGCCTTCTATTGCACGCAATAATTGTCTATCTGTTGTTATCCCAGTACTGTATTAAGCCGCGTTCACACAAGGCCAACAATTGCACGTAATAGAAGGTCACACCTCCTTTAGGAAGATCACTTGACCCTTATCGGACAATGGTAAATGATTGTTTCATTGGGGCAATTATTAGTCAATGTCCCATCACAGTCATGTGATCTACCTGAAGTAGGCGTAAACTTCTATTTCACTAAATAGTTGGCTTTGTGTAAATGCTGCTTTAGTGCGAATAGTTCAGACAATACAATCGGCACAGTGACAAATAGGTGCCTCATCTGGAAAATTATACATCTTATTTGGACAATAATTGGGAGTATATGATCTACCTTACTAAGCTTCAATAGTTGTTCTCGTGTGAACGCTGCTCTTGGCATTATATTTTTGACAGGTAAAGCGATTATTTCAAGATGTGTATATGTGCACTTTTTTGTATTGATTTTTCAAAAAAAATTATGTATGCTAGCTTGAGAATATTTGGGCTTTATTGTTGAGTTACTGTAAACATGTTTACATCCTTAATCGCTTTTGAAAGCGTAATATTTCGGTCAAAATTTTGTAATTTTTTTCAAAAAAATCAATTATGAGAATATACTTTTTTGTGACTTTTTCTTTAGAGTGATTTTTTATTTTATTTCTGTATCTAAAAAAATTAAATAATATCTAAAATGTTTGAAGTCCTGCAAGTCTTAAGATCTAATAAATGCGAATACAGTCTGCACTAATTAACTATTTTTAATGGAACGACTTTTTTCAAATTGAATACTAATTTGCAATGTTGCAAGACTAATTATTATAGTTCTAAAGGAAAAATTCGGATGAACATATTTTGGCGCATATTTTACAGCGATCTGTGTTATATTGTAACTATTTAACATGTCGAATGCTGATTAAATCATTCGTGGTTTTCAACTACTATTTAATTGTGCCGAAAATCTATCTAATCTGATGATTATTGCTATTTCTCAACTATAACATAGAAGTCATCTAATTAGATGATTCGAATATTAAGAATGAATCATTGCAGAAAACGCTACAAATGAAAACGTTTGTTAGCTAAGGATTAAAAATTAAATTCAACGTCCTTAAGTTTTCAGTTACCCTCTTGACCATGTGCTAAAGCTAATAATCGAAGTACAGTTGTTGATGTTTCGATACCCGATTCTACTTGATTTCCATCTATATGACACTGATACACATCTCTATGATAAAATGAAAAGTCCAAAAACTTTGTACCTCCATGATGTTATACTGAATTTGTTATAGTATTCAATATTGTGAATATATTATGAAGGTATTCATTAATTCGAATTATTGTGCTAACAATATAGTGAGATTGCAATATATTGTGCCAATTGGAATAATGTGTGTCTTCTTGGAAAATAAGTGTCTTAGAATATCGAAATCGGGACATAAAGATTTGAAATAAGTAAGGTCCTCAAAATGGATTTTGACAGGATTTATTAACATGTTGTATGCCTATGATGTGAATCATTTCTTTTAATTAGAGGATACCTTCTTGGCCATCTCTGAGTTTTGCTACTGTGTATTCATATTTTCGTGCAGATTAAATCTTTTACTGAGCCTTTTAGACAATATATATAATATAATATAAAAAATATAACATATTTTGGTTTAAGTAGAATACAGGTTCGAAGCTGTGAAGGTACTTGGTATTTTCAATTTCGTTTTATTCTCTTTAATATTCATCTCGGGAAAAAGCAATTTACTTACAAGCAGACGCAGCGCGGCACGACAGCAGAAGTATGAAAAGCGAAAAAGTGCCGAAACAAATGATAACTAGTCTTATATAACATAGAATTTCAGGCCACGTGCAGATGAAAAATACATATTTTGACCTCTGAAATGGGCAAAAGAATCACTTTCATTTCATACGTAGTACTGATGGATCATTATTTTTACAAATGGATTAATTAAACCAAAAGTCGAATTGGATCACGTAATAAGAGAATATTTTAAAATGATGTTACCATGGGCTAAATCAAGATAATGTTTTGGAAATTAATAAAATTTAAATAAGATTTAAAATATCATTACACACACAAACACATATATATATAATAGAAAATTAAATGCGAAAAAGATGGGGTCTGAAAACTAATCATTGAAATAATTTTGGAATGAAAAGAATACTTTGAAAAAAAAAGTGGAATAAATTTGGATTATTATTTTCGATATATATTGCTTTATTATTTATTTTATTTTTTAAGTCTTTCTCGTAAGTTAATTTAATTTTCATAACGAACGTTTTGAAAAATATTGTCAAGTAGATTGTATGGTATATAACTCAAAGACACACACACAAGAGGTAGAGCTACTCTTCTGGAGATAGTAAGAAAAGTCCAGAACACTTGTCTGGTAAACTAAAGAAATGTAAAATATCTTCTGGAACTTGAAATAAAGGAAAACACAAAATCAAGGAATTAAGTATTTACATATTCTATTAATCACATTGTCTCTAGCGGGATTCGAACCCAGGTCTCTTGATCATGAGACCAGTGCCATGGCCATTCGGCCTTGGAGATTCGACTGTCTTTCTTCAATGCGGGAATATAAGCACAGATTGGCGTTCTTAAAAGTAATTCAGACTTACAACTTTCATTTTTTTTCCAATGTAAAATGTTCCATATACAGAAACTGGTAAATATTCTGGAAAAATGGTTGGTAATATAAATATGCAATACTCATAAATTAATATACAGCCAGACAATACTAATTTTTTCCACACTTGTGCTATTTTTAACTATATATATATATATATATATATATATATATATATATAT